>BHFT01041339.1:0-35141 GCA_004320025.1 Laticauda laticaudata
GATGCTGGACGGATAGAGAGGAAGCCAAACGGAGGCAGTGAGTACATCGCGTTTTCGAATGGATGGCAAGGTTTTTTCTCCATTTTACATCCTCTTTGCATCCGTTGGGTCGGTGTGACATGGGCTTAAGCCTATATCATGACCTGTTTAGATTAGAGAGGCTTAGAATAGTTTTATGTTGAAATGTTAAATGCTCAATTAAAAAACATTGTTTTCATGTATTTTAAAACAATCAGTTTTCCTATTGTATCAACTGACACTAGGGAGAAAGGATAAATAATTCACAGTGGTATGCAATGCAATTAGTTATGGTTGCAGACATAAGAACTGAAATACTTTGCTTGTGTCTTTTTTCTCCAATTAAAAAAAATATCAGAATGCCATTTTGTACTGAATTCCAATCATTTCCTCAGAATCTATACATATTGTACCTTGTGACAAATTAATATAAGATTAGCAAATATGTGTCATACTTCACTAGGTATTTGACATCAATCTCCTCTCCTTTAGGCTCCAAAATCCTTGCTTGTTTATGCTCCCACAATCAAGGACATTTTCATAAGTGTATAGGACATTGGGAATCAATACAATAAACTATCCATGGTATAATAGAAATAAAAATTAAAGTACAAAACAGCACAATAAAATATCCATAAAACAAAATGAAGATAAGCAGTCAGCAGTAAACATATAAACAATTACAGAACCAATAAAAAGAATGGTGTTACTTCAAATCCCAAATGTGTTCCAAGCTAACAAAGTGAAAGCTGATTGAATTTCCAGGAAGAGACTAATCCAGAGTGCAAGTACAACAACTGAAAATCAATGCCTGTCCACCTGCAACCCTTTCATTGGAAAGGAACATTAGTAGGTACTTCCAAGATTTATTAGGTAGATCAAAACTGGTCATGTAAGACTTTCCTGTAGATATCTCAGTGCCAAAGCTTTAAAGATTAAAACCAGCACTTTGAATTGCACTTAGAAACATACGGGAATCCACTGCAGCACCCAAAGATCAGGCATCATATAGTTCTTTTTGCTACATTAGCCAAGAATCAAATTCCTGCATTCTGGATGAGCTGAAGCTTCCGAATAACCTTCAAAACTAACCCTATATAAAGTATCAGTGTTCAGATATTTCAAGAAGGAGTCATGAGGGTATGATTGACCACCTGAAGGACTTGTACTCAAGGTACCCACAATTGCCATACTAACCTGAGCTGCACAGGCTTAATTCTTAACTGATTGGTAATAATGAGTCAAGAAGAATCTTAAGACAGATTTTCTGTTTTAAGGTCACTGTTACCCTTTCAACAGATAACACTGAAAACTTCAGAGAACTTCAGTGGACAAATAACAACCTTATCGTCTTCTGTTCAACTTCAGTTTGTTTCCTCCAGTTTCCAAATTCTGTCTCTTCCCCCACAACAGAATCCATTCATCAAAGAAAGAGCACAACTGCTGCAATTTGTGCCTATAATCCCCAAAGCCTGCAAGTGGTCCAAATGGGCTTTATGATTGATGGTATCAAAGCCTGTTGAAAGTTCTAAAGAAAGCAAGAGGAAAGGACTTTCCCATCTAGATTCTCCCTAAAGATTTCTATAGACTGTTCTCTTTATCCCAAGTCCAGACCTGATCCCTGATTAAAAAGAGTTCAAGTAATTCATTTTTTTCTGGTGTGTTCAGTGTGAACCAATTCTGTGTGTTCTGTGTGAACCAAATTAGTGTAATGGTTAAAGCATCAGACTAAACCAAGAGACTGTGAGTTCTAATCTTGCCTTAAGCCTTGGGCAGTCATTCTCTGTCAGCTCTAGAAGCAGACAACAGCTAAGCACTTGCTATAAAAACTGCAGGGAGATGTCTAGGCAGTTACCAGGAATCAAAAAATGATTTGGAGGAACAAAAAAAGTGTGTTTTGTAGCTGCACCTTAACTATTTCCGTAAGAAGGAGAGTTAGAGTTAGAATTATAGCTGACCAATGCAAATGCAATTAAGAGGTATATTACAGTTTCCTTCAAGACTGAAAGAATCCTTTCTGGAAACATGTTAAGTATTTCCATTATGCCCTCACCATTCCTTGTGGAGTCAAGAGAACCCAGTTAAAATTGCACCCTATATACTTCTTCAGAGACTGCTGGCCAGAAGGAAGTTCAAACAAGAGGGCAAGGTATTTCTTGACTCACCACTCCACTCATAGCTTGGGTGGATAGTGAATCATGGCATCTTTATTGCAAAGACCAGGGTTAACTAGATGAGGAAGAGAAGTACAACTGCACCTTTCTAGAAGGGAGATAGCCAACTGATAAAAAGGCTGCTGGCTGACACAATAAAGAAGGCAAATTAATGATACTTCAGTTTCTTTGTTACCACAGTTTAAGATCAAACCTGAACTCATATTCATGCTTAGTAAATTCACTATATCTCTTCTGCTACATCTTCTTCCAGAAGATCTTGGTAGATTAATTGTGGATTTAGCCAACACAGAGAGTTGTCACATCAAGTGCATGCTTCATCTTCTGTTGCCAGTGGCCACAGTAGAACTGTGCACAAAATTGCTTGAAAAACTGCAAAGCATGCACCCATGGAAACAATTCTGAGATAAACTATTTTAATTGGCTTATTCATCTAATGAATGCCCCCCATGACCTTCCATCTCATCTAGATTGGTAAGTGATCTGACCATGACAAAGGGCAGATGGAAATGCCCTCTATATTCAGATCATTATACATTTTCTTTTATGCAAAACATAATCCAATGGCCTGAGATAATTTGGAACAAGTCTGTTATTTCAATGGAGGCCATAAACTCTTGAACTTTGACTGAACTGGCCCCCAAAACATGGAAGTTGATGCCAAACTTGTAACCCAACTTTAAACTATCCACATCCTACTATTTCCTGACTGAGTCTCTCATCACAACACCACTTTCCCCTCCAGGTCCTTAGGCTTTTGAAAAACCACAATCCAGAGAAAATCATAGAGAGGGCATCTTCCATGTTCTCATTCAACAAGATATTGCTAAATAAATAATGTTTAGGTTTTTTTGTGCTTTAATTCAGAATTTCTGCATGAATTACATTTGGGATATCAGAATCAGTTCATCATTTCTCAGTTGACCATGTTTTTAGCATATTTTCAGAATAGTACATTCTTTGTTTCAGAATGCACGGAAGGATGACTTTTTAAAGCAGCACATTGTTTTTTCAAAAGTGTGAGCTTAAAAAAGATATCTGACTATGTTAAGTTGTATTAAAATGGCATTTCTTTGAGCTAGTTACTTTCATTTTTCCCTGGTTTGAGTAGAAACCTAATGAAAAACAGGATGATTTTTAAAAGACCCCCAATATCTGAAGGACTGATCATTTTTAAGCACACAATATTTGGAACACTAAATATAATAGGCTACACTCCCAGAACAAACAAAAATAATTCCTTTGAAAGAGGATTTATTAAACAGCCTTCATTATTTGCTCTATTGTGTGGCCATAAAACACTCAATGAATTTCAGAAGTCAGGTTTAGATTTGTGTTTTCACTTTTACTAGGAACATATTCCTAGAATTTCAGTCTCTGTTAACTAATCATGTCCTCAACATGACTGAATTTAATTACACTATTGCATGTGAGCAAAATGACTGCATATTTTTAGCACTTAAAAAAGCAGAGATAGGGTTTTTGTTTTCTGTTTTTTTAAAAAACAAACAACTGTACATAACTGGTTTAATATTGCACAGATGGTACTTGGTTTTAGTTGAAAATTAGCTTGGTTTCAGCTGAAAATGAGAATGTTTGACAGCCCAGCTTTAAGAGAAATTGTTAGATCAAATTCCCTGTGAGCAGAAGGTACAAATAAAGTCTTCAAGAGTTTATTCCCCAAAGGAAGCATCTCAGAGAGCCTGAAAGGAACATGGGATATCTTTCCATTTATATGCAAACCTTGGAACATGTCACCTGTTTCAAGCAGAAGAAGGAAGCCCACACACCCACATCCTTACATCCTGATTCTTTCCATCAAATGTGACATTATCCCTGTCCAACAGCTTGTGTTGCTTCTCCTCTTTCTCCTAAAGAGGAGAAGTCTTTAGTCTTTCTTCTAAAACCTATTGATAAATTCAATACAATTTTGATTTGTCCAATGCTCCTTCACGCTGCTTAACACGCAAGAGGATTTGCTAAATAGATACTGATGAATTTTGAACTTATCTCTGACAAAGAAACTCAACTTGCAAGTAGTACAAGTCAAGTGCAAGTAGCCTCGACTTATGACCAGTTGCTTAATGGCTGTTCAGTATTATGACAGACATCCCTAGGGACAGACATCCCTACTTATTGCCCAGTTCCAACATTCCAACTGCCAGGCTTCCATCTGATCTCATGACCATAACCAGTCTGCATTTACAGACACTTGCAATGTCCAATGGTCACCTGATCATGTTTTAAGACTGTTCTGCTGCAAGAAAGGTTGAAAAATCAGGCTGGTAAAGTGAGTGACCCACTTTATAGCATAAGTACTTATGACCATGATAGGTGGGCTCCGTTATGATTGTAAGTCAAGGAATACCTATATTTAATCCAATGTTTATCTGAGGCAGCAACGATTAAGGGGTAAATGAAATCTTAAATTTTGCCCCCACCCTCACTCACTCTCGATATGTGCTTCACCTAAAAAAACAATAATACAAGTCACAAGGTGTGACTGAGCTGTGGTGGCAGTGGTTAGAATGCAGTATTGCAGGCTAATTCTGCCGACTGCTCGTATTTCAATTCTCACCAGCTCAAGGTTGACTCAGCCTTCCATCTTTCTGAGGTCAGCAAAAAGAGGACCCAGATTGACTTTGTAAACCACTTAGAGAGGGCTGCAAAGTACTATGAAGTGTTATATAAGTCTAAGTGCTATAATGCATGAGTAGATCACAGATTGTCTAATATAGTTCATACCTGTTTTATAATGTATACTATAGCAATTCATTATGCAATAGTTCTAGAAATTAAAGGACTATTCAAACTCAGGTAAATTGGAAACTGGGCTATGAATTTGACAAGGGCTAGCAATTATTCTTCTGACGTATTCATTTGTTCATTGCTTCAATGTGCTAAATTAAATGTTGATTGCCTTCTGTGAATGAACCAACTCCATCAACACTCCTCAACTGCACTAAAATAAAGCAATTATTCTGCATTTCTATTGGTTTATTTAACACATTGATATAGCTGCTCATCTATTTGATGGGACTTTGGATAGAGAGCAAAAAATAAAACATAATGCACAGTTTATTTGAAGCACAAAGTCAAGGTCACTGTGAAAACACCTTACCAGCATGCTCTCCTCCACACATGCCAGAATCCATTAACATCCTGGCCCCGATGCAGAGCCCCCAGTCATGCAGGCCAGCTGAATTTTTAGAGAACATGACAACACATTGTTTTTAAGTATACTTCCATGTAGGGGTGGGGTGGAGAAAGCAACCAGTTATCTTTTCACATTAAGCAATTTTGAAACAGCCTTTTAAAAAAAACCTATTTCTAAATCAAGTGGTTTTTTTTACTGTGTCTAAAGCACAGTGAGGAATAATTGCTAGAAAGACAGCCAGAGAGAGAGAGAGAGAGAGAGAGAGAGAGAGAGAGAGANGAGAGAGAAGAGAGAAAGAAAGAGAGAGAGAGAGAGAGAGAGAGAGAGAGAGAGAGAGAGAAATCATAGGTTCTTTTTCTTCCCTGAGCACAAATAAGGCATGCTAACAAAGAACACTCAATGTTATTTCCCAGCCTACAGTCTCATAAAATGCCCAAATGGGTTTATATGATGGTTTCCCCCTCCCCGCAATTCTCACCTTTGAGTTGAAACAAAGCATGAGAAAGTCCAATGGATAATTATTTTACAAAAGAATTCAAACCTGGGCGATGTAATGGGGGTGCTTCATCAACCATAACTGTAGTTTTGTTGCTGTAACACTGCACACAGCAGCAAAGAGAGAGAAATGCCACCCATTTTGCTACGGAAGTAGATTTTTATTGAGGAATTCAAGTGGAGATACTTTCACGGGAGAGGAGCATGAAAAATATTGAAGGAGGCTGCTGGAAACAAGTGCAGTTCTCCCCTGCATTGACTTGTACTGACTTACTGTTACGAATGTCACCGAAGGGAGCCAGTCACACCTCAGAAAGGAAGAATGTACTTTTTGGTGTAATAGAATCAATAAACCCAGTTGCAGCACCTTCTCAGTGTCTGTTGTGATAAAGGTTTAGATTTGTTACCTCTCTGATCAAAAGCAAAGCAAGTTTTATTTGTTTTCCCATGAGTAAGTTCTCTGTTTGTGCTGTAGAATCTGTGTATGTGACATATCTCTCACTATCCCAAATTACTGCAAGCACCATATTTTGTTCACTCTAATAAAGGGGAATATTTGTAGCTCGGGATGGACATGAAGGGTCCTCGGTGCTCTCTGACCTTGTTTTGTTCACTCTCCCAGGAGATATTTCTTTTTGTAAAATAAGAGTTCGGGTTATGCCACCATGTTTCTCTTCTAAAATCCACTCGGAATAATAGCTGGGTAATACTTTTATTAGAACCAGTCAAAGCAACTTTACAAAGGTGTGCAACTCTTGAGTTTTACTTTATTATACTGTTAATATTTGTTGACAAAAATGTGAAGTCACACCTGCCAATTCTTGGTTGGTGTTGACGTTCATATGCATCAAGTAGATCCCAGGAACCTAGAAAGTTGTAAAGTATTGGAGTAGTATACAGATTCAAGCAGCTTTACACAATTGACAGATGGAATTTTTGACAATGTGCAGATTTTTTAAGTGCTGTCCAAGATTTTTTGGTATGGCATCCAGTGTGCCATTAACTACTGGCACCACCATAGACAGTTTATGCCACAACTCAGTTTCAATTTTCAGATCTTAATGATGCTGATGCCAATCAGAAATGTGGTCTGCTCTTCAGCAGTTTGAGCCCAGCTCCATGAGATAGAATGAACTCTCATTGCTTGTTCTTAGCTCCTGTCTACCCAGCAGTTCAAAAGACTGGATTTGTTATTGTTAACCATCTATTAAGCCCTTACCAAGAATCTGGCATAAGCAGAGGTTTGATGATATTTAAGGTATCATCACAGAATGTAAGCTGTTCCAAATAAAGCTGCCTTCTGCAACTAATGGATGGTGATTTTTGTCTTTAGTGGTCAAGTCATGCTCCAGATGCTTTGGGATTGTACCCATAGTGCCTATTTCTGTTGATACTACCTTTGCTTTCTTTTGCCACAGATGTTCTACTTTTACTTGCAGGTTTTTTTCATTTTGTGATTTTCTCCAGTTCTTTCTCTTCTCTTCTGCTGTCTCCAGGTGTTGCCACCTCCACTATCTAGACTTTTTTTGTCTTTCTTATCCACAATTGTTAAGCCTGGGATATTACCTGCCAAGTGTCTGTCTGTTTGAATTCTAAAGTCACAGAGTACTTTAGCTTCTTCATTTTCTATGATTTTGTTGATTTGTGGTCCCAAAAGCTCTTGTTTGCAGGCAAATGGTATTTCTTGCAGAGATTCCACTGCACCGTTCTTGCTAATCTTGTTGTGATTGGTGTTGTTATTATGGCACTTTAAGAAACTCAAGAAAATTTAACAATAATAAATCTGTGAAGTTTATTGGGATAAGAAAATAAGTAGCCCAAATCACCAAATGAGCTTTCATAACTATGGGTACACTGGAATCTGAGTCTTCCCTGTTATGGTCTAATATTTTAAAAACAAGACCACCCTGGTTCTCATTCATATCAGTGTACCTTCAGTAAGCTTGATTTTCCAAAACAACCAGAAATATGTGTTTATTATTTCTAAAATACATTTAGGCCCTCTGATCCGAATTGTTGCTGTAGGAAAAGTGGTACACCTGCAGTAGATGCCATAGATTCTCTTCTTTGGATGGCTGAAATATTATGTTGTCCAGAGAGACAGCATTTATCAAATTTATCTGAGTGAATGAGACAAATTAAATTGCATTGTTTCCTTTCTTGTTTGGTATTTCTCTTCTTCAAATCTTCAGTTCTGCAAGATGAAATAACTTAAGGGGAAGAGATACTTTTACTGCAGTGCACCACGGCTGATAGTTAAGGAGATCAAACCCAATTTTCTCAGTAAGTGTGTATTTCTGATTCAGTTTGCCACTATGCTTTAAGCTACTTTCATAGATACATGTGTTTTGCCTGCTTCTAATGAGATATTATAGATTTGCCACAGAATTTATTCTTGCATTTATCTAAGGCATTATTTGAAATACCATCCAGACATATTTGTATGCAAAAAGCTAGGAAGCTTCTAAAGAAAATTCAGGAGCATCCATTACATATAGGATGTCACTCAGAGGCAACCAGCATTCACAGATGTGAAAACAAAAGCAGAAATGAGAAATAATAAGATTGTTTTTGTTTTTTTTAAATAATTTTCTTGAAGTTTTTAATAAACATAGTAAAAAATTAATGCAAATAGAAAAAAACGGAAAAAGAAAGGAAAATTCAGAAGGTTGAGAAAAAAATAAAAGAAAAAAATTAGAAGGGAAAGAAAAAGACAAGATAATAAAAACAAGTGGTTTCCAAACTTCCTCACACTGAGCATAATGTCAACTTTGGAAGACATGTTGAGATCAGATGCTCCCACGTTGCCACGTTTTGAGCCTGGGAAAGTGGGAGGGGGGAGTTTCTTGGAGTATATGTAGTTAGACATAACATTCTTTTTCTCATTCAAGGTCATGTTATTTTGTGCATAAGTGAGGGAAAGTCTTAAGTTGGGACAGATGGTGATAGGGGCATGTAATGTGATGATGGGTGCAGGGGATAGATTTGTAGTTTTTATTTATTGCAATCCCGGAACTTTCAGATTCTAGATTCTCCAGTTGTGCCAGTTACTATCCAAATAAAAAGAACTTTTGAGAAGATGCCTGTCTCTGAATTATTGGTTAGAGTGGAGGATTGCTGGAATGCTGTCACATAAACTATATAATATGTTTCCATCCTCTTTTAAAATTACAAATTAAAAAAAACAACTTCTCCCCATAGTCCAAATTTTATCTGTACAGGTAGTCCTCCATTTATGAATGGTTGTTTAATAACTGTTTGTAGTCACTATGGCCTTGGAATGGGTACTTTGTGGCCCATAAAACACTTCTAGTCTATCTTTCTGTCACACACAAAAAATCACACTGTCCTCCTGATTAAATGACCACATTTCAGGCACTTGGCACCTCTTTGCATTTACAACTAGTTAAATGCCTTGCGAACATGTGATAGGCTTTTGCAATCTTCTCTGCCAGCTTCCCCCCAAAAAGTCCACTGCTTTGAAGTTCCACAAAGTTGTTAAATTGAACATTTCCAAATGTCATTAGAAAGTGAGTTTGGCTGGGTGTTTTATGGTCTCCTCATGAGATACTGCCATTCTGAGCATTCATGATCAATCTCCCATTCTCTAGAGCAGGAGTGTCAAACTCGCAGCCCGTGGGCCAGATGCATCACACACTGGCCGCACCCATACCCATTTTAGCAAATGGGGCAAAAGTCATGATATATCATATGAGAATGTGATACCAGGAGTTTGAAAACTCTTCTCTAGAGAATCTAGAACAGGGGTGAAAAACTTGCATCGTCGTGGTGTCCTATGAGATATCTGGACTTTTTTCCCCTTTGCTAAACTGGGCAGGGATGGGGCTAGCATGTGATTCATCCAGCTTGTGGGCTGCAGTTTGACACCTCTGATCTAGAAGGACTGGTCAACTCTTTAGTCTTTGATTTTTCACAGCAGTCATTGTTTGTTCATGGAGAGATATTTGTTATTTGTTCATGGAGAGATATTTAATCAGCTATGACTACAGTAGAAGCCATAAAATAACAATACATTTTCTGTTATTCCAAAAACAATGAAAACTAATGATTTTTTACTGAATTGAATGGATGAAGTATAAGTGAGAAATGCCTAATTTTAATTCTTTCCAACTCCAAGTGGGTATGTGGTATGGAAAGGCTAATTTTATTCCCACGAACTTTGATATTAATTTTTGATATTAATAGAAAGAAGGTTTTAGAAAACAGTTTATGTCCATCCTTATAATGTATCATCATTACAAAACACAATGAGCCTTACGAGCACTTGCATTTGAACTCATGTACAAAATAGTTGGGGGGATCTTCAGTACCACATAATTAAATGAAATCAAAATACCAGACATGACAGGCCAGGAAAGGATAAGTGGACAGGAATATTTCACCATAATGCAAATTGCAGCATTTTTATGTCCCTGGTTTCTTTACTCATTTCAGTCATAACTGTCTTTTAAGAACTCTCAAACCATGTTTCTCTGGGCATTGTTTTCCTTTTTTCTCCCATGGGAAGCCCCTACCCCATCCCAGAAGAATGAAATATTTTGGGAAATATTAAAAAAAGACAGGATAGAATATTTTCCCGAAAGGAGAAATGGGAACACATCTTAAGGGAGGCAGAAACCAGCAGCAGTCTCCCTGCTCCCAAGCAGAAACTGAGGAAGCCAGCTTTTAGAAATGCAGATTTGGAAATCTATTCAAGACAGGATATTTTGAAACTGCTTGCAGCAAAATTTGACAGCTAACAAATGTAGAATAGTAGGATTAGAAAACAGCCCCTCACCAAAAATCCAACGCAGGATGAAAGCCATTAGCCACAATAAGAGTTGCCCAGTACCTTTTCAGAACACAAACCCCTTCATTGCACCACCCCCAGAACAGTTTCAAACTTCAAAGTCACATAAACCTATAAAGATCCATCCATCCATTCATTCAACCATTGGATCAGCTTCACCAGAACCACAAACACTGGCGGTTCTGCTTCATCAATAAACCTTTCTTTCCAATCAGATGTTGTGAAAGATGTTGTTTCTGGCATCTTTCTCCCAGCTTGGAACTGAACCAGGTGGATTTTCCATCCAACACTACTTCATGGAGCAAAAAAATTTTTTTTAATATTGTGATGCTTTGCTTTTCTAACATTTATTTTACTGCAAATGCATGTATGTCTTTTTTCTTTTCCCATTTTGTAAACATATATGAAAAAATATATTTTCATTCCTAATTATTTTTCTTTTAGTTCATCTACAATGTTTCTTATTCTCCTGTGTATAAGAGAGGGTGAACAACTCACCAGGCATATGTTATTCTCTTGAGAATTTAGTGTGATTTGGATTCTCACTTCATTTGTCACTGAAATATCAAAACTGCCAGAATCGTTCTAAAGATCTATTACCATTAGAATTATTTTAAAAGGTGACAAATGAAAAATCTGGCATACAGCCTGGTTACTTGAGGGAACATCTGTCTCCCATAGTATCTGCCCACCTGATTTGATCTGTCCTCTCTTTGGACCCTGAAAGTATGCTCTCAGTCTCTTATATCCCCTTTGACTGGCTTGACCTAGATTGAACTTTCTAGATATTTGACTAATATAAAAACATTTTTTTTAGATTTTTTTAAAATCTTGTCTTTATTATTTTTATAAATAACTTAAGGTGGCATAACTAATACTCCAAAGGTTCTTTTTTTTTTTTTTTAAGGCTANAGTTTTTTTTTTTTTTTTTTTAAGGCTACAGGACTTTCTTTCCTTGAAGCTTCTTGGATGAGAGAAGAAGCTTCTTGGATGAGAAGGAAAACATCTTAAAGAAGAAACAAAGAAAACTCACTTGTCTTTTTTGGGGGGAAGCATCTTTGGGGCAACTATGACTGAGAATTTCCACAGACATAACTAATACCTCTTCCTCTTTCTATTTATGCTAGAAAACAGGAGGCTATGAGTTCAAGTTCTATCTTAGCCATGAAAACCAGATGGATGACTTTGGGCCAGTCATTCTCTTTCAGCCCAACTCATCTCACAGGGTTGTTGTTGCTAGGAAAATAGGAAGAGGATACATTTTCTACTTCAAGTTATTTGTTATTTGTAAAGATAATAAAGATAGGAAACAAATAAATAAATAAAACAGAGTAAAAAATTAAAACACATCTTTACCAGCAGTCAATATCCAGATGAGCAGAATTAATACCAAGATTACCAGTATATCAATGATCAAGAAATAAACAATATTATAACAAATAAACAGTAACAAACAAGCCAACAGTAAACAATAGGCCCATCAAGGAACAATAAACAACAGGCCCATCAAAGAACCACACACAATACTGATAGGACAAGCCACTAGTAGAAAAAATGTGAACAAATCCCACTCCCTTCTATCACTGATGATGTTACTTAGTTGGGAAATGGAACATCTGCAAGAAAACAATCAAGCTCAGAGAGCATCAAGGACTCCACAGTTCAAGCCTGAGCTACAAATATTCTCTTCTATCGATTCTACATTCTGGCAAGAACTAGAGAATCAAAGGCTATTCTGTAATCAATAAATAAAGGTATTTTCTTTTTCTTGCTCGCATTTTCTTGCTTTCTCCTTTATCCATCTTACATAAGCTGTCAAATAGATTTCTCTGCCCTTAATGAAATCTACCTGATCAATTATCTTTTATTTCTTTATGTATGTCTCTTATCTTCTTTGCAAATAACAAGCATAACTTTGTTAGCTTGAGAAATGAGTGCAATGATTCTGTTATTAACATGTTCATTTGCATCACTCTTCTTTGGCGTAGATATTGATCTTTTCCACTCTCTAGGCCATATAGTTTTATTCCATATCTGTTTATATGGAGGCCTTATCACTTTGCCTATTATCTCTTGCTTTCTAGTTGAATTGATCCCTGAATATATTCTATCTCTAGAAATATTTATTTTATTTTATTACCCTGTTTACAAATGACTACAGTGTAATCGTTCCACTTTTCTTTAATTTAATTTGTCCTCATTAGATCTTTTCAGTGATTACATTTCAGTCTTCCTCCATTAACTGTAGGTATTCATAGGATTTCTCTGATGTGCTTAAAGATATTTTTAATGTCTTCCTGACCCTGACTTAGTCTGCCTGAAGACATGTCTTTCTCCAAAGGAACTGGACATATGTAAGCCCTGTACAGATTGTAAGTTATTTGTTAATTATTGTTTGTTTCCCTTCTCCACCAGGGCATGGCCATTTCTATTCCTGTTGTAATGTATTCATATTGCTCTTTTTAACCTTGTAAGTTATCCAGTCATGTATGAGTTGATGACTCTAGAGATCTGAATTATGAATGTATTATAAATGCAGTAATACATACACACCAACACACACACACCGTATTAGTATTTCAGTATATTTGCTTTTATTCTTGATTGAACTTTCCTTCCTTCTTAATCCTTTCTTCCTTGATGTTAGGTGTTCATGTTCACTCATCTTCCACCATTGTTGTGAAGATTTTCTTCTAACTTTCATAAGCTAATAAGATAGATTGTTTTAAGATTTTTTCTTCTTTGACATTTTGGAAATATCTCCCCACTTTGATTTTCTTTTATGTTTGCCCACATCTCAAATTTTCTTCACTGAATTGCATCTTTCATTGATCTCATATTCCCACAGTATGTCCTCCAAATCAAATCTTGCTGGCATGCCTTCTTTCCTTTATTCATAGTGTGACACCTAGATATCCTAATAATATTGTACTTTTCTATCTTCTGTTTTCTATTGTATTATGATTTTTATTCCAATATTGTGCATTAGGTGATGTACATGTTGCTTAATGCAGAATGTGATGAGCCAGAGTGTAACATAAATGTAACAAAATCCAAAACATAAATAAATGTCCTTTAATGCCTCCAATTTGGCCCCACTGTTCCATAATTCTCAGTTGGAGATTAAATTTACACAAAAATAGTCTTCAAAAGAAAGCAATACAGTCTGAACTCAAGGAGCAGATAAAGGTGAAATAAAAAACCAAAACAAATCACAATGAAGAAATTTCCACAATGGACCAGAATAAGTAATTACCAACTTCAAGGAGATAACAAGGCCCAATCTGCTAGAAGGACACCAACCAAGATAACTTTAGCCCAAAATAAAACATGCTTTGTTTCTAGCAATGCTGTGTTTTCACTGTCTCTCTTATATACTATTCTCCCCAGCTGTAACCAATGAGGGGGATCATGGCCACTTCCTCTCTCGTAAGCCTAGTTGTTTCCTTCTCTGTTCCTCCTTGCATGTCCTAGGATGAAGAGAGGATGGACCTGGTTCTTCCTCTGACTGCCCAGCCAGCTCTGCCCTTCCCCAGCCTCCTCCACAACCTCTGGAGCCACATCTCCACTCCTTGTCGGCTGTTCCTCATGTCCCTCAGAATCCAACTCTAACAAGGACATGATACAGGTATTGAAAAGCATACTTTTGCAAAAAATAGTTCAAATAATCTCATAATTCCATGTTCTTTCATTTCTAAAACTGCTCCATTTCAATTACCTAGTAGTAATACAATGTTGTTGTTGTTTTGGAATATCATCTTGAACCTCTTGCCATTTGTGAGTAGCACCTACCATTGCACTTAGTAGGTTTTATTGCATAAAATTGAATTTAATAGATAATTCTAATAGACATGATTCTGTTATTTATTGAGTTAGGGCCAGCCACATATTAAATAATATCCAATTTGAGTATTGTCTCTCCATTGTTTTTAGTATGGTCTCATGTTTTGACTAGTACATCATAAAATAATCTAACATAGCCAGTTATGGCCCACCTGGCTTCACCTGGTCTGCCAATTGTTGTTTCCATTCCATGTGTCCCTATGAAACAAAATACTCTTCTATCAGTACTTAATTAAGTCCCTTGCAACTGCAGTCTAGCCATATCATTACTCCAGATCAACTTAAGAAATTTCAGTATTCTTCCTAGAAACTTGAAGAGTGCCTTTTAAATATGAGAGTCTCATTATCTGACACCCAAATTTATTCTGGGTTTTACTTAGAAAAATTCACCTTTTTACAACCCTTTAGTCCCTCTTAAGGGTAGAGTTGGAGCTATTGGATGATGCTGAGCATTTTCTGACCAGATGCCTTTCCTGACTCCTACAGGCAGTTCACAGCAAGTATTTTTTCATTGCAACCTAGGAGAGAAACATCCACCACTAGCTAGGATTGAACTTTCAATCTTCCAAGTGGAGGTAAACATCTTTACCGATAGGCCACCATATTGTTCATTCGGTGTTTTACTTATGCCCACATAATTTTCTTTGTGACAGTACTGAAGAAGTTTGTCATTGACTACTTCCAGGTTTGATGCTGAGGTTCCTTCTCTTAGGCAAATTGGTTTCCTTCCCACCTGTCCTCATAACCATTGTGGTTAGCTCTTAGCTTCAGTGGTCCTCTTTTTATCTGCCAGCAATGATGACTCTGCCAGGAATTTCTGTTCACAATAATATTTTTTTTCTTCTCAGGATCTGTAAAGCTACTTGGTTCTATGACTAAGTAACTACTTCTCAAAATGTATCCCAAAATATAAGCAAAGTTTATATTTTGAATATACTTCTGCCTCCTACTGAGTTATTTTTCATCAGGGTGATTATCCTCAGGGGGGACAAAAGTATATTTCATAATATATGCTTTGCTTTGCTAAGGGCATTTATATTCTTACTGTGGATCTCTTAGATGTGTCTCAATGGCAAATGCCCAAAACTGAATAAATATTCCTATCAACTTGATTAAAGATTAATTTATATACCTAACTTTTTCAAAATATGCCCACCTTCTCATTTTGGCCACATTCAGATTGATTGTAAATTAAGGCTAAAAGAAAAAAAAAAGAAAAGAAGATCCCAGTTGTAAGATATTATTTTATTTGAACAAATCCTTCCTTCTTTTGACAGTATATGATATAGGGTGGTGCAATGGCTCAGTAGTTAAGATGCTGGGCTTGTTGACTGGCAAGTGTAAGCTTGGATTCAGGACCTAAGTGTCATGTGGTGAGATGAGCACCAGTCTCATAGTTTGAAAGCATACAAATACAAGTAGATAAATAGTTACCACTTTGATGGGGAGAAAACAGCACTCTGCAATGTCACGCTGGCATATGACCATGTAAATGTCTTTGGACAGCGCTAGCCCATACCCTTGAAATGGAGATGAGCACTGTTCCCTATAATCAGCAATGACTACCAGAGTAAAATCCACAGGGACTTATTTAATCTCCTTTTAATGACCCCATAATCCCATGTGGGGTGGAGTCTGGGCAACTGAATGGACCAGTCCAACTGACTGGATGTCCTTCCTGTCACTAATGTGGAGTTATATTCAGCAGATATATTCTCAACATTCCCAGAGAGAAAAATATCTGCATTTACCTAGGATTGAACTCACAGCCTCTTGATTGCGAGGTGAGAGCTCCATCTCTAGGCCACAGCACCACTTTCTGTAATCTGGCCTAGGGTATTGCTTATATTGTAAATTAAATTAGGGACATAAACATACTATTGTAGATAGATTTATTTTAGATTTAGCCATGGTGGTGCAGTGGTTAGAATGCAGTATTGGTAGGACTTCGATCCTGACCAGCTCAAAATTGAATCAGCCTTCCATCCTTCTGAGGTCAGTAAAATGAGGACCCAGATTTTGGGGGACAATATGCTGACATTGTAAACTCCTCAGAGTACTATAAAGCTCTATGAGGCAGTATATAAGCCTAAGTGCTATTGCTATTGCTATGGGGTTGCCAAATTAAAAGATTACTAAATCTTGTTTAGTCCAACTTCTTATTATTTATTTATTCCTATTCTTGAGTGATAGAACAAGAGCTATACTTATCAACATAGCATCAATTCAAATGTTATTTTCTTTTAAGTCAAAGGAACATATTTTTTTAAAAAAAGAAGATTGAGTTCTATAGAAGATGTCTCCTTATCAAACTGATTTGTTTCTTTTTAACAGCGTAGATATATAGAAAATTGTTATCCTGGGTTTGTAGAGATGTAGAAAATTGTTATTCCAGTTTTGTAGATGCTGCATTTACATTATATAAATAGGCTGTGGAAAACATTCATAAGCTGCCTTGCAGGGGTACGAAAATAAAATTTAATATTTTAATTGAGAATCAGTTTTATAGCTACTGCTGCTAGAGATAAAAAAATTATGATTTCACAGCTGTAACATTCCTCAGTTTAATTCAAGAATGATTTTCCTATGGTGCATAATTTTTGCATTCTCAGATACAATATGCATTTTGGAAGTCATGTGCTTTAGATAACTTGGGCTGAGTTCCTGCTGTGAAATATAGCAAGATGCCTTTGTGAAATATGGGTTACATGTCAACTTTCCATCTGTGGGAACTATGGATTTCTGTATAATCGGCCTCTTCTGAATAGCTATATTGATTCCTTAATTATTTCTAGATTGGGTTCAAGCTTTGTGCCCCTTGACTATTGTTATCTTGCAGCTTCCCTGCCTATAATTTTCATTCCTCTTTCAGATATCCAGAGATCTCTTGCTTCTTCAAATAAATTTGCTATTTCTGCCTTAGACCTGGAACTAGATTCGGTTGATATCTTCTTTCCTCCCTTTAATTCCTTGCTTATTACATTCGCCAATCTGTACAATGTTGCTTATACAACTAGGATGTAACATGAACAGTATGCATATTTACATTTACTGTATGTGTAAAAAATCTGGGTGGTACATTTCTTCAAGATTCCTCACTGAATTGCTTTCAATTCTCCATTTTTTCCTTGAAATCCTTGCAATAACCCCTGAGATCCAGGATGCCACCATAATTGAGGTCCCATCCCCACCCCATGGGCATCCTAGGAGAGCAAAAGACATGATACCTATCATCAGGGGTGGGATTCTATTGGTTCTGTCTGGCTCTGTAGAACCGGTAGCTCTGAAGAGCAGTAGACATAGAACCAATTCTATATCTGCTGCTCTTTTGGCCCACCTGCCCACCCGGGCTCCTACCTGACCTTTATTTCCTGCTTTTTCGACCTCAGCTGCTTTGCATGGCACAGCTAAGATTGAAAAAGCAGGAAAAAAGAGGTTTTTCAAACTGCTCAGCTGTCCAGGCTGCAAGCTGATGATGTTTCATACGTGTGCACAGCACATATCCAGTGCGCATGCGCACAAAGAATGCATGTGCAAAATGTAAATTACTGGACTGATAATTACACCGGTTGGATCCCATCCCTGCCTATCATGATATTATAGTGCAAATGATACAAATTATAGAATTCACTTCATTTGTGAAATGACGTTCATGAAAATATAACTCAATTATAACTTTTCTGGAACTGTATGTATCTGTTGTAATTTCCATCTTCTTTCCAAGTTACCTCGAGTCAGATTTTTGTTTGCATGGTCTTTGATTTTTTTAAAGTGCTATGACTATTGATGGATTACACAAATATATTTATCATTATTGTCAATTGTATTCTGTTCATAAAAAAAGACTCCATCAAAAGATTTCCATTTTGAAAAATCCTCATACTGAAATATAATTCACTATATATACTGTATTATTCATTTTTTCCAACATTCAAGTTTATATTCTTGGTTTTGAATTTTATGGCTAATATTTTTAATTAGCCATAAAATTCAAAACTAAGAACATAAATATCTATATTGCTGTATGATTTGAATAGGAAACAATGGGTCATCCCTATACATAAATATTGTGTTGGGCAATATAAAGAAAATGTGAATTTAATTCAATATACCTAAGTATATCCAATCATTTAAGAAGCAGGGATAGAAGTTGTAGAAGGAATATTAAAACTCTTTGTATTCATCCATGTGAGCTTAAAACAGGACCACATTGTAAATTCAAAAAGAAAAAAATCATTTTGGGGGGGTGGGAGAATGGAAATAAATTGTGTATTGGGATTTATTTTCCTGGGCATAATTAATTCCTATTATTCTTTCTATAATATTGTATGATGCTTTTAACAGAGCCTCAATTAAAATCTAGAATCATGGATACATGGAGAGAGATCTTCTCAGCTGTATTTTTCCCAATGGTGAGAAAGTTCTAAGGTGTTGAGCCTCTTTCTAGTGTGATTAAAAGTAGGTCAGAGAATGGTGTGCCATATCTGGATTGCAAAGATCCATAGATGGCACCAGATGACAGAATTTTCTTTTAATTTTCTATAGGTCTTTGCTGTCATCTATTGGTCATCTAGATTTCTAAATTTGGGTATGAAAAGTCTATTGTCTTGAGAAGCAGGAGGAGGAAGGTTAGGGTTACAATGTTTCTCAACCTTGGCAACTTTAAGTTGTTTGGATTTCAATTGACTGGGGAATTCTGGGACATGGAGCGCACATAACTTAAAGTTGCCAAAGTTAATAAACATGGCCCCAGCAGTTTCCCCAAGCAACAGGATGGTGGTAGAACCATTGTTCTAGAAGGATACATTTTCAAGCATTTGAAACCCAGAGCTCTTAATGGGTTTAAATTGGGAATCCTTTCACATCTGAAGCTTTTTTAAAAAAAATCTATTTCAAATAACTCATCATCGTGAACTGAAAACCAGCCTTTATTGTCTCTACTATAAAAATTGTAGTATTGTAGTTATGAATTGTAGTAAATATTTATTAGAAAACCCCATGACTTCAAAGAAATTCTGATCAATAAGCTATGATCCTTTAATAGGAAGTTTCCTATTTCATTTCTGTTTGATATGCCATTGATCAACTGAAACATCCTTCCAGGAAGATGGGGGCAAAGGGGAAGTGGTGACTATCTTAGTTTAATAGAAGAATATGGTTAACTTTGAGCTCATTTGTGATTCAGAAAAGTAAAGCATTTCAAGTCCTCTTCTGCAATATCAGATGACTTCTTTCCTTCAACATCCAGTAAAAACTGCATGGAAAAAGTTGACAGATTATAGCACTCAGCAATAGCACTTAGACTTATACACCACTTCATAGTGTCCTCTCTAAGTGTTTTACAGTATCAGCACATTGCCTCCAACAATCTGGGTCCTCATTTTATTGACCTCAGAAGGATGGAGGGCTGAATCAACCTTGAGCCAGTGAGAATTGAACTTCTGGCGGTCAGCAGAATTAGCCTGTAAAACTGCATTCTAATCACTGCCCCACTTATAAAGTCATGATACAACTTTGATCTTTTTTTTTTCATGTCTCCCAACAGAGGACATAAGAATGTAGGTCATCTGGTTTGCACTGCAATATCACAATGCACATTTTACCATTTGCCCCTTTGCTTCAAATCAAATGAAATCCATCTTTATTCAGCCATAGGTCATCAAATCAAGAGTCACAATTAATTAAGAGAAAGGAGAAAATGCAGTTATTGAAAAATATCTGAAAAGGGTTAAAGTTAATAATGCAGCAAACTGTGCAGACTATACAACAATACTTGGCTGCGGTCAAGGTCAGATTGATGAGATAATAACATCTTGAGATCAAACAAATTGGATCAACCAGGATATTAGTAGAGTGGAAATAATAATTTCTGGTGCCCTTTGCTTCTTCATATCTCTTCCAGATGCCTATGCTTCTTCACATATATTTTACAAGGGAAAAACTAGGGGAGTAATAATACAAAGCATCAGGAAGGGCCTATGGGGTGGGGTGGTAAGTGATTTAGACTGAATCTCCTTCAAATTATTACTATATCTCTTTTCTCAGACTTCTCATTTTTATAATGTATCTTCAACAGAGCATATAACAACCATCCAGCTCAAAATGATCAAATATCATAATGTTAATAACAAGTAATAAATGCAAATCTTTGCACATTAAACATTACAAAACTATAACCAATGTTTCTCCAGCAGATAATGCAAATGATTGTCTCCATAGTCAGGAGACAAAGTTAGGGGGTTAACCAACCAATCTTTTGCTCTGCTGAACATTTGGGAGCTAAATGTTTAAGCTAAAGCTAAAACCACAGCATTCAAGTACTTAATGCTAAACATCTAAGTCTGAGAAGAACAAAACTAGAATTGTCACCTGTTGATATTTGGTAGCAATATTTCTGTCTAGCTCTGTCCTGTTTTAAACTCAAGATTGCTCAGAAGTTCAGTGTGATTTGCAATCTGATAAAAAGCTCATACTCTTTGGATACTGAAATAGATTCAAAACAGCAGGAGTAGTTAAAAGATTCAGAATGTGTTGTAGTGTGCAGACATACTGGGAGGTTGCTATGAATATCAGTAATGAAGTTAAAATTCTCAGAATTTGAAGAAGAATGCAGCCTTGAGCTTTTCATTAAAATGTGAATGTAAAGCAACAGGCATTAAGGGGAAGGAAAACACTACGAAAACCAATATATTATTACAAGTATTTAAATATCAAACAGAGGGAGTGGTGCTATGGTTTACATGTGAAGACACTCACCTCCTACTCAGAAGGTTGAAAGTTCAATCCTAGGCAGTGACAGATATTTCTCTATCAGGGTGCAAAGAGAAAATAGCTACTGTGAACTCTGTGTAGGTGTAAGAAAAGCCAACAAACACTCAGCCCCATTCAGTGCCTCAACTCCACTCCAATAAAAAAAATTACAGGGTAATAAAAAGAAAAAAATCAAGCAAAGGAGACACCATATTATTCTTCTTTCCTTTCCTTACTTTTTATCCAAAAGTACCAAAAAGCTTCTTCTAAGACTTCCTTCCTTCCCTCCTTCCTTTCCTTCCTTCCTTCTATCACTCACTCACTCACTCACTCCATTTTCCTTCCTTCCCTCCTTCTATAATTGAAGAAATTGAAGAAAAATTCACATGGAAGAACTGTAAAACATACTGAAACACACTCTTCAATGTGTATGTTTTTGTTAGTCCTCAAAAACTGATTGCAACAATTATACAAAATATATCCATCCCATCAGTAGTGGGATTCAATTTTTTTTACTACCGGTTCCGTAGGTGTGGCTTGGTATGTGTGGCAGGAGAAGGATACTGTAAAATCTCCAGTCAGAGGTGATATTTGCCGAATCTTTGAACTACTCAAAATTTCCGCTAACCAGTTCTCCAGAACTGGTCAGAACCTGCTGAATACCACCTCTGCATCCCATATGGATGAGATGCAGAGTACCACAGAAAAGCAAGAGCATAACTTCCTTTGGACTTAATATAAAAAAAAGCAGTAGATAAATACTTTTGCTTCTCTTGCATATATGTGTATGTGTGCATGCAACTGATTTTTGCACATGAGACTCATTCCAAGGTAGGAATTTAATAGAAATCACTAGATGATCAGTGGAGAGTCAAAGGAATTATAGGCTGGCTTATTACAATAGTTTCTGCTGTATCAGCATGAAAATCTTTCCTCTTGTACAATCCTTCCTTCCATATTCTCTTAAAACAGATGTTTCCTTATCCTAAAATGATCGCAAATTTCCTTATTTATTGTTAAACAGATGTTTCTTTGTCTAGAGTTAAGACAATGGGCATTTTATCTTTTCTATACACATTTTTATGTATAAGATGTGTGATATGTAAGAATTACATATAAAGATTACACCTGTAAAATTGAGGAACCTAAGTAACACTATATTTATCCGATGTCTGAACGATGTAATGCTTAGTGGAAAATTACTGGACTGTTATATAACTATCAAAATAGAGTTGTTATGTTCTGTAGAAATGTCAACTTTTTGGCTAGAACATGAAAATGTAATATTTTTGGCAATGCATATATGTGAAAAGATGTTTTGTCATCCTGACTGAAACAGAATTGGTGAATGATCTATTGTATTAAAAAAAACCCAGATGTTCAAAACAGGAAGAAGAAGCCATGAGAATGGGGGTTTTCAAGAGATGAGATTTTAGGTGGTGTTAATGGAAAAGTACTAGAGAAATCTAGGTACTTACCATGGGAAAAACAGGACAAGGAAACAAATGTTACACAACAATAATAATAGGGGTGTTGCATAGCTGGATACATAGTTGGATAGATTGTGAGCCCAGGAAAGGGACAGAGACTGTATATTTGAACTTGTATATAAATCCCAGCTTTCCTGGGAACCAGGTCTTCTGCCAAGGGCAGAATTCCCTTTTGCAAAAGTTTCATAATAAAGCTCTTATATATTGTTTACATGTCTCCAATCTGAATACCTGAATGGTTGATTTCTTATCACAGATGTATGTCTTCCTTTACATACATTTTGCTACCTGATATATTAACTTGTTTATTCTGACAGTAACCAGCATTACTAACTTTCCTATACAATATTTCCTTACTGTAAACATATGAGAAAAAAATTATTCCAACACTTGTAATCCCGATTTCAAAATAAACAAAATGAAATGAATCACTATCAAGTTCAACCATGCACAGTTCAGAAGGTTCTTATTTCATACCTTACTTCTGTATCTCCTAGAAATGTTTAATATGTAAAAATGTTCTCCTGGGTTTATTGATCTTTTCCAGGGTGATCATAATTTAATAAAGTGGGATATTATTGCACTAAAGTGGATCAATAAGCTGAGCAGAGAAGCTTTTCTTCATTTAATTATTTATTTAGTGCAGAAGGTAAGCGATTCTAAGAAGAGATCATCTAAAAAGGCTGCATTTTCCAACCCAAAGTATTAATGGGGGAAGACAACTTTCTGAAAGTATTGAGTTGGCCAAAAACTGTTTCTTAATTGCCCTCAAAATTGTCACAGTAAGAAAAAAAGTTGAATAGGTTTGCAATTAACAATAATATTGTGCAGAAAATGAGAGAGAGTTGAGAATTGTGCTGAATTCCCTGAGTATTAGCGTTTGCGTGTATGTATGTTTGTGGTGGGTTTTGTGCATGTCTCTGTGTCTGCCTATATATGCACCTACACCATTGAGTCATTTTTTTACTTCCAACAACTTCCTGGAGTTTTCTTGGCAAGATATGAAGAAATGGTTTGCCCTAGCCTATTTTCTAAGGTTGATGGCTGGCCAGGTTCACCCAGCTAACTTTGTGCCTAAAGTGGGTCCTCCAATTCCTAATCTGGTGTCTTAACTACTAAACTAGATTGCCTCTTTGAATATTAGAGACCCTGTGAAAGTCAGTCATCAGTCTTCATGTTCTGGCATTTTACTTTATTATTATAATTATTATTAATAACAGTAGTTACAGGGAGTTATTTCCTACCTTGACAGTAATATAACAACACACGAGCCATGGTGGCACAGTAGTTAAAGTGTAGTACTGCAGGTTATTTCTGCTGCCTGTTGATTGGCAGCAGTTCAGCAGGTCAAATCTCACCGGCTCAAGGCTGATTCAGTCTTCCATCCTTCTGAGGTCAGTAAAATGAAGATCCAAATTGTTGGGGGCAATAGGCTGACTCTGTAAACTGGTTAGAGAGGGCTGTAAAGCACTATGATGCAGTATATAAGTCTAAATGCTATTGTTATAAATGTCCAATACCATTTGATATTATAATTATAATGCAAAATTAGGAGTATTTTATACAGGGAACCAAATGTGGGATCCTATGGAAAATAACTAATCCATAAAGTGTAAAACTGACAAATTGCACATAATGTTCAAGAGGTGTACAAGATGTGGCCATCAGTTTAGATATTTAGAAAATGTGAGGTACAATAGATTCATAGAAAGTAAATTATAATTTTGTTTGTTTGTCTTGTAATGACACTGTAATCCCTTACATCGGGGTGGAGTCAGGGCAACTGAATGGAGTGTTTACTGGCCAGTTGCCCTTCCTGTCGCCAATGCAGAGCTCACACCAGATTTGCACTCATTGTGTCCAGAGAGAGAAATATCTCCTGCTACCTAAGAGCAAACTCACAGCTCCTGATCGTGAGGCAAGAGCTCCACCTCTAGGCCAATGCACCACTCAAGAAAGTAAACTATACATGACTGCAACAAAGTCCAAGAATAAAGGTAGTACAGTTCTAAATATATGTTGCTAGGAATTAATAGTGGGTTTCCTGGAATATTATTCATGAGCAACCAGACGTATTAAGTTGCTGAATTTAATAGGCTTTTATTCTGCAAGAAGCATCATGTCCTTATATGGAGAACACTGAATCCTTTATATGCTCAACAAGCACCAGCCAGGTTCAAATTAAGAGGCTACTTTGAAAATAAGGGGAGAATCATTCTGAGAAGATTTACTCAGCTAAGAATCTGAAGCTGTGAGACTTCAATTCAGTAGCCTTTGGGGCCCAATCGTTACCTAATTTCTTATTATTATTTCAGGGATTTTCAGTGATTTTGTTTAATATTCATATTGAATCAAATTTTTATTAGGATCACAGACCAGCCCAATAATTTTATTAACAATTAAAATAAATAAGTGTTTGAAAAGCTAAAAACTATATCAACAAAAATTGTTGTATCAGGTTAAAAAGCATAAAAATGCTGTTTAAAAAAATCAAAACATATAAAAAACAAGAGTCTGAAAAAAATCTATATTGTTCAATATTAATACACTTTCTGTGAGATTGTTTCTTATGTAAGACAGTTCCCTAATGAACATTAGAGCAGAACAAAGGATTTGATCTTACTGAAAGAACATGTATTGGATTTGATTCTCTACATATCATACTGAAGCTTTATGTGATTCCCTGGGTGTACTGAACAAATGATCTGGCAGCCTAGGAGCCATGAGGCTGACCAAACCTACCATAAGAGTTGCACATCAGGGCTTCACCGTCCCACAGTGAAAAGTCATGGAAGAGGAATGTTCTTTAGAATAAGCAGAAGCATCTCTGCAGGTCCCAGCATACTTTCTCTCAGCAAATGAAATGAATTGGTGTCCTTTTCTAGACTCACAGCTTTAACCCCTTTCTAAACTCCTGCCTTAGGTTAATTCAGATTCCAGTAAATTCAGAATGTAATGAGATGTTTAGATATAGGATAAAGGATAATGCTTGCCAGAAAAGATTGGAATGACACCTAATTTATTGAAGCGAAATTTATCCCATGCTAAATTTTATGCTTGATTAAAATAACTGTGTACAGAAACTGAATCGGGGTAAGAGGTAGGAAGAAGAGGCCTGCTTTTAATTGGAATAGATTTTTTTAAGAATAGGTGAAATGAATAATGACCTACTTCATTTAAACAAGTTGTTAATATTTACTTTGCAAATACCCACAGGGAAACCTGCCAGAGCTAAAATACCTATAATTTAGATTCTTCTGCTAAACATTACATTATATCCAAAGAAGAGCATACACTATTTTCTTATCTGTCTTACATGGATACTTCATTTTACCAGTTTAACTGTTTATGGAAATCTGAATTTTACAAAATGCTTATTTCATATTTATGTAAGGTGAACCAGGTTAATATTCAAGATGCAACTCAGCACACATGAGATCCTACCTAAAGATTTGCAATGATTTGGGTTTAATTTTATGCTTCACAATAACATGCTTTTAGAAATGCAGCAAATATTATGGCTTGCAGGGAAGCCTGGTATTCCAGAAACAACTTTAATGGAGTTTTGCATATTAAAAGAAAACAATGCAAGCTTGCTAGCAAATTAACAAAATGTATTTAAAAAAACAAGTGGCTTTGTGGTTTGTTTATAATCAAATTTCTTCCCAAACTACAAAACCAGCATGGGACCCTCTCCCAATGGCCCTGGACACCATAGCCAAAACATTCCTCCAAACTTGTACTTCCACTGCATGTCAGTGGCAGTGCATCCCAGACATCTCTCTAACAAAATGAAATTCAATGTAGAGAAAAGTAAAGTCCTACACTTTGGCAAGAAAAAACAAAGGTACACATATAGACTGGGTGAAACTAGGCTTAATAGCAGTAACTGTGAGAGGGACTTTGGAGTCTTAGTGGACAACCAATTAAATATGAGCCAACAGTATGCAGTAGCAGCCAAAAAAATCTAATGCAGTCCTAAGTTGCATTAACAGAGAGATACAGTCAAGATCAAATGAGGTTCTAATACCACTCTATAAAGCCTTAGTAAGACCACACCTAAAATACTGCATCCAATTTTGGTCATCACACTATAAAAATGATATTGAGACTCTAGAAAGAGTGCGGAGAAGAGCAACCAGGATGATTAGGGGACTAAAACATATGACGAACAGTTTCAGGAACTGGCATGATTAGTCTAGTGAAGAGTAGGACCAGGGGAGACATGACAGCAGCGTTCCAATATTTGAGGATCTGCCACAGAGAGAAAAAGATCAAGCTATTTTCCAAAGCACCTGTAGATTAGACAAGGAATAATGGATGGAAACTGATCAAAGAGAGATTCAACCTGGAAATAAGGATAACTTTTCTGACAGTGAGAGCAATCAATCAATGGAACAGAGGTTGTGGGTGCTTCATCACTGCAAGATTTCAAGAAGAGACTAGACCGCCATCTGTCAGAAATGGTGTAAGGTATCCTTGTTCAGTGGGGTTGGACGAGATAATCTGCAAGGTCCCTTCCAATTCTGTTAATCTGTATCTATATCTTCCAGAGTGATGTAATCATGCAGTCTCTGCTGTCACCACAAGAGGTTTTATCATTCCAGCAATCCTAATTATCTCCTCAAGCCTCCTAAAAAGAACAATCTGCTTGCTTATAAAAAAGAAAACAAACTTGATGATCCCACCATTTCCTCTTCAACAGGCTCCTTCCCTCCCCATCTTTTTAGCTAAGATGAATTTTTATACTATTGCATTTATATTATTAGATTTTATATAGCTTTATCTTTTAATATTGTAAGTCACTGTACAAAGTTAGCACCCACCACTCTCCTAGAAGAATGAAATATTTTGGGAAATATTAGAAAGGCAGGACATTATATTTCCCTAAAGGAGAAACATGCTCTTGGAAAGCAGCTCCAGCAGAACTGGGCCAGCCTATCTACAAGAAAAAAGACCTTCAGCTCCAGGGTGATGGGATTAAGACATGGCCCTTCAGGATATAATAGGATCACTTAGCAGAAGACACAGAGCTCACTGCATTGCACAATCTCCTAAGGACATTGCATCAAAGCCCAAGCTTCAACCAAACTTATCTCAGACAAATATGGCCCCATGGGAGTCTGACAACAGCCAATAGAATACATGTTCTTGCATGGGAACAAGAAGCTCAAGTTCAAAGCCCAAGAGAAGGTATAAATCCACCCACTCTCAATCCTATGTGGTCAGCTGCCCAGAACCATCCATGTGCTTCTGCTTCACTATTAAAAACCATCTTTCCAATCAGCCTCCATGTTTCCAGTATCTTTCTCCCACATTGGAACTGAACCAGATGGATACTTCTTCCAACACTGCTCAGGTTTACAACGCAGTAAAATGGGCGGCTAATAAATATTATAAACAAAATAAATAAAAAGGAAATAAACCAATTGCCTGCTCAAACACCATTTTGAAATCCAATCCATACTTCTGTGTTTCAAAACCAGCTAAAGATACTATGATCTTCTTCAGGTGATAGTTCAGCAGTCATTCCCAGTAGTTACTCCTATTTCTGATTTTAAAAGTCTTATATGAAAGTTATAATCATCAGTTATAATATTTGCTCTTAGAAATCAGATCAGAGCTCCTTTCACAATGTCCTTATGGAAGAATGAATGTGCAGAGAACCAGAGACTATGCATTGCACAGCTGGCCTCAGTCTTAACTTCACCATCTTAATCCCATTTCTCACAGCCTCCCAGTTTCTGTTGATTAAAAATCTGCTCAATTTGTTTTGGAAGATGCTGCTTTAAATTAATTACTGACTGCCTTTCCAAATTAAGCTAAGATCATTCAAATTATTTCTGTCCGCTGCAGCTTGTTTGCTAACATTTTCTGATTTTTATATCTCTTCCAATATTCTGTAATTCTATTATAGCTTTTACGAGTCTGTTTTATCTTTTTCTTCTTCTTCAAATGCTATGAGATAATGGGCAGGTGTGAGGAGTAAGGCAAAATGTGATATTTTTTTTAGATAACTCTATCCACCTGGATTGGGTTTGGATGTTTAGTCTTCCTTGGTGACCATAATTTTCTTTGCATTATTTTTTAATTGACAGTTGTTCTTCTGTGACATTGTTTTGCTACTTTAATCTTACTGAAAGAATGGAAGGTGAGCTGTTCAGAGTCCTCCTGGACTGGAGTGGTGTATACACTCTGGTAAGTATATAAGGAAGAAGATAAAATGAATAGTAAAATGGAACATATTGACCCTGATCTATACATCTTTATTCTTGAAAGAATGTATATTATACGGTACATGCATACACACACATATATATTTATTTTAATTTATTTATTTTGTCAATTGCTTACAAGATAATAGCTATAAGTAAAAACATTGTTATGAATACATGGATACATATAACAAAAATAAAAAAATAAAAAGAAACAATAGGACAGGGACAATAGGCACTTGGTGCACTTATGCATGCCCCGTACAGACCTCTTAGGAAAGGGGTGAGGTCAATAGTAGACAGTCTAAGATTAAAGTTTTTGGGGTTTGGGGAAGAAACCCACACGAGTCAGGTAAGAGTACATTCACACACTTGACGTACTCCTGTTGCTGGAAGTTGTAATCTTCCTGCAATCAAGTTTGGTGCAATTAACTTGAGTTTGTATCTATTGTTTGCCTCTTGTTTTTATGGTTGAAGCTGAAGTTTCATCTGACAGGTAGGACATTTGCAATGTCTATGATTTATACACTATGCTTAGGCTAGGTCCCACTGGCCGTACGGATGCAAAACGTATGCAAAAGGATCACAGCGGAACAGGAGCCAAAATTTCGGGGGTTGGCTCCCATGCCGTTTGTCATCCGCCCTCCCAAAAAGTGGTGAAACATTACATAAACAGAAACGGAAAAAGAACGGAAAAGAACAGACGTGGATAGTAATGTGTGGCGGGGGATGTTAAACAGATGTTCATAGGAAGCCTAAGCGGATGTATATGATGGCAAACTGTTCACTGCGCATCCTTTCTATTTCGCGTGCTACTAACGCTGTGTTTAGACGTGTCCAGTGTACCTTTTGTTTGCCTCCCATCTTTCTGTTTTCCACTGCAAACGGATGCTGAGTTGTTGAGGATGCCCAGAGGATGCAGAGAGATACAGCAGATGTTAATGGTGATAAACGGACATAGAACGTTTTGTTGTTTGTAAATGTCACCGATTTACATCGTACACAGCGGAAAGTGTTCATCTGTTCACAAAGTTTTCTGTGCAGCTCAAAACCTCTTGGGCGGGTGAAATCTCAGTGGATGGATCCTGGAGGGTAGAGCATAATGAAACACATATGCAGTGAGTACACAACAGATTCATCCGCCGTTTCCATGGATGGCAAAGCCTTTTTTTTAATGTTTTACATCCTCTTTGCCATCCGTTTGGTGCGAGTGGGACATGGGCTTTTAGGATTGAACCGAGGTGGCGTAGTTCTAGATTTCTAGTCTAGATTCGAGTCTGGTGACCATAACGTATTCTGCAACGAGTAGAGGAGTGGAGAACTTTTCTTGTGAAATATTTCTGGACTTTCTCAATTGTGTTAATATCAGATACGTAATGTGGATTCCAGACGAATGAGCTGTATTCGAGTATTAGTCTAGCAAATGTTTTGTATGTTCTAGGTAGTAGTGTAATATTACCAGAGAAAAAGCTATGTAAGATTAGATTAACAACTCTTAACGCCTTTTTGGCTATGTAGTGACAGTGGGCTCTGGCACTTAGATAATTAGAGATGAGCATTCCAAGATCCTTGACAGAATTTGGATCATCAACAAAGTCTATTCAGCCTGTATTTTATTTTCTGATTTTTTTTTTTGCCAATATGTAGGACAGAACATTTATTTGTTGAGGTTTGAAATTGCCATTAGTTTGATTAATGCATATAAATATGTGTTCATGTTTGTGTGGATATGTATGCCTGTGTGGCTATATTTATAGTGCTATTGTATTTTTATTTCTGTGTGGGGTTTGTTTTACATTGTATTTTTTATGTGAGCTGCCAAGAGTTCTCCTGAGTTCTCCTATGGTATTCAACTGGAATGTTTTAAATAAAGTGCCATAAGAACCAAATAAAATGGTAAGAAACCCTGGAGGCATTGCAACTCTTGGTATTTCATATCAAATGGGGCTCTGATTAGTCTGTTGCAAACATGTTAAAGGCCATGTCACACTGCCCAACAGATGCAAAAAGGACACAACGGACGAGCAAAATGTTCCATCCGTTGTTATCNACGCTGTACGTCCGTTCTGCTTCCTCCCTGCGTCTGTTTACTGCTGGAACGGATTTGAGTTGTGCGGATGCACAGTGGATGCCTAGAGGATATAGCAGATGCGTAATGGATGCAGAACGGATGTCCCCCGTATGCCTAGAGGATGCAGAACAGACGAATTGGATACATTTTCTGTGCAAAAGTTTTGAGCAGCTCAAAACTTTCTGAGCGGATGAAATGTCAATAAACGGATGCTGGATGGATAGAGAGGAAGCAAAACGGAGGCAGTGAGTACATTGCGTTAACCAATGGATGGCAAGCTTTTTTGTCCATTTTACATCCTCTTTGCATCCGTTGGTGCAGTGTGACATGGGCTTAAATATATAGTCACAGGGGGACATAGCTAGAAAGCAAGTATCTTATTTATTATTGTCCCTCTGTATGCTGTCTATATAGCATACTAGAATTTATAGAGCATACTAGAATCTATATAGCATACTAGAATGCTTGAACATAGCTAGTGATCCGAGCCTATTTATGTAATAGATTTTATTAATTCAATACTGCAGTCCTGTTTAGACTCAAAATAAAATAAGAGTGTCTGACATCAAGTATTTTAACCAGGTATTATACTGGACCATCGCTCCAAATGGGCTAATACAAATACAGGTAGTCCTTAACTTACAACAGTTCATTTCATGACTATTCCAAGTTACAACAGCACTGAAAAGTTACTTATGACCATTTTTCACACTTACAACAATGACAGTATCCCCATGGTCTTATGATCCAAATTCAGATACTTGGCAATTGACTCATATTTATGATGGTTGCAGTGCCCCAGGGTGAAGTGATCACCTTTTGCAACCTGCTGACAAGCAAAGTAAATGGAGAAGCCAGATTCACTTAACAATCAAGTCACTAATTTAAAAACTGTGGTGATTCACTTAACAATTGTAACAAGGTTGTAAGATGGGGTAAAATCCACAACCAAAAAATGTCTCACTTAGCAATAGAAATGTTGGGTTCAATTGCAGTCATAAGTTGAGGACTACCTGTACAAAGAGTCTGCCTTTCCTTGCTTTCCCATTCAGTGTGTTATAACATCTGCTTATGTTACTCAAAGATCAGCTTAAACACTGGTTTCAGGGACTCCGGACTAGAAAACACCCCTTTTTGTTATAGAACATTATCAAGTTTCTTTCCAGCTTAGTCCTGACAGGTAGTGATTTACGAGCTTATAGTTAGTTCTCTACTGCTGAATCTTGAAATAGCCCTATTGTTCATTGGCATTTCTGCCATTCTGTACTTGTTCAGCAATATACTCTTGTAACCGAACAGCAATTGTAATTTTACTCCAAGTCATTCATTCTCCATAAAGAGGAAGGATTGCAACTCCTCTCTGCGTGCATTTATTGTCATCCTTCTTGCTGCCATAGTCATTCCATCTACTAACAGATGGAACTCATCAGAGAAGAAGTGCACTCCATATGATTGCTATAGCTTCATATTTCAAAAATGGACAACAACTGTGTCTAGATGAGAAAGAACCCCTTCTCTAAAAGATTATGAATATTAATTGTAATGAAAAACAGGAAACTTAGCTTCACACCCAAGCATCTGACTAATTTATACAAAATGCACAAGCACACACATGAGGTTGAGGGGCACACAAAAAAAGGAAGTGCAAGAGATAGTCCAAATAGTTATTACGATTTAATTTATTCTAAATTAAATTATTTTTCTCCTGAACTTTTGTGACTGTTGTTGGTTTAGCAAATCAACACACTTGCTAAACTCACAAAATTACTGTCCTGAAAATAATATTACCATTTTGTATGTGTTTGTACAGATATAAAAGATGCAGTCATCTTCATGACTGCTTGAAATAACTACTTCATTGAGTAGTTCATGACTACTTGATTGAGCTGAAGATCATAGCATGAATAGAATATAAGTTTTCAACCCAAATTATAAATTAATTTACATTATATCTAATTTTAGGTGACTAGTATGTCTGTTGCATATGCACTCAGTTCTTGCCATGGTGAAGATTGGATGATGTGCAAGAAACATAATATTCACAAGTATCTGCACAATGCTCATTAATTTCATAACAACATAATATTTGGCTGATGTTGTTCATATGCCAGCCCAAGTTCAGAATATTTATGAGAGACAATTGTCTGTTTTGCAAGTTATAAATTCATATATAGCTCTTTTTGTGACCAAAGCTGGATCCTACAATTTCTCTGCTCATGTAAATGTTGAGAATCATAAGAAAAGTAAACTGATTGAGAAATTCTTCCCTATCCCTCCAGTATTTAAAAGCAGCTATAACACATTACAAATCTTTTCTCATAGGAAAAGCTCAAGGATCATCATATGTTAGGAAAACATGTAGACATTTTAATCCCATAATATGATATACAAATATTGGAGCATAGTCCATTACTATATAGTGTTCAGCTAGTTATAGTAAATCCTGCTGCAAGATAAATTCTTTGTAGAGCACTTTGGGCAGGTGACCAAGATGACTTGACCAAGTAAGTAACAGAGGACAATTCTATTTGCAGGGACAGGAGGAGAAGGAGGAAGGAATCTCTTGCATACTCATAACTGATCATTTCCAAGGCCATTTTATTTTAATTTTGGAGCTTCAAAATCACAGGGGCTAAAAGGAAGATTTATTGAAGAAGAACCATAATTGTCCAGTAGATTGAGTTGGACACATTTGTACACACTTCTTGATAATACCTTCAAATGAGAGATGGGAGAGGGCAGAGATAATTATGCCAGAATTTTTTACTGAGTTTATTTAGGTGGGTCTTTAGAAGTTTTTGGAGCTAAGATAAACAGTAAATATGGTGTCATGCCTCTGTTGGAGATTGACTCTGAGGGAGAGGAGGAACAGCTAACTGGGAGTGGCTCCGGAGGTTGTGGAGGAGGCTGGAGAAGGGCAGTCAGAGGAAGACCCAGGTCCATCCCCTCTCCATCCTAGGGCATGCAGGGAGGAGAGGATAAGGGAGAGACAAGAATGGCATGGTCTATGGGGGAAGAAAGGGCCTTGATTCTCTTAATGGGCTACAGCTATGAGAATGGACATGCGTATGGGCTAGGAAACAAAGCATGGAAATATCTCTAGTTTGTCATTTCTCTCTGAGTTTGACGTCCTTCCCAGTGTATGTTCTGATATCTGTGGATGTCTTCAAGCCCTTATCTTGCCTGGTTTTCTTAATTGTTTCAGTGTGGTTTGTGTTGTTTTTATTCTTTATAATTTATAAGCATTTTTAGTTCAAACGGCATTTCCTCCTTTCCGTAATTGTTTGTGGGGGAGTTTTCTGTCTCCAATCAAGGATATTTGGAGCTTTGAAGCAAAGTGAAGGAATAAAAGGGGCTTCATCTGTTTTTGGGACTTTGTTTATTTTGTATCCCACCCTGGGTCATCACATATGGTCTATAAATGCTTTCAAATAGTTAGAGATGAGTTATAAGTCTAGTTATAAGTTATTTTAACAAATCAAGTACAGAGAATTCAAAACAATTTCTGGGTGGCACAGAAATGTCAGAAACACATTATTCAACAGTGAGAATTCAAGACTGATATTCAAAATTGGATGCTTTCTTTCAGCTACATTTGTAAATAGGCATAGTCAACTTCATAGTGCTATTCTAATGGCATTTATACATGTCCTTGGATTACAAAATGAGGTGAGAATTTTATAAGATGTTCCACCTGATTTTAAACTTTGTACCTCATTCTGAAAAAGAACAGATAAATTATTACAGCAAGAATCTGTGCTGACCCGTTGTCTTTCAAAATAACCCAAAACCCAAAATATACATTCAAGTCCGGTAATGCCTTCAACTTAATTCGCTGTTTTATTAGACACAGTTTAAAGTCACAAAAGTAAATAATGAGGCAAAAGGAAACCAAAAACAAACTGCATTGAAGAGAGTTCCGAAGCAAGTCAAAATAATCAATCATACATTCCAGGAAGATAACTGAGGAGAGTCCATGGAAAGAACACCAGCAAAGATAAACCTCTTTCAAAGAAAACACTAAACTTTCTGACTGTTTGATCAGCCACATGCACATTTGTGGCCCACTGGAGGTCATTTTGCAGGGCTCTGGCAGTGCTCCTCCTGTCCCTCCTTGC
>BHFT01041340.1:0-12587 GCA_004320025.1 Laticauda laticaudata
TTCCTCTGAATGGTGACCTGCTTGCGAGCTGCTTCCCTTCATATCCACGGGGCTGACGCAATGCATCCTCCCCGCATACGCAGTGAACGCTTTGCATCCACTAGACATCAGCTTGGCATCCGCTCGGCTTCCATGATGCATCCGCTAAATCCGCTAGGCATCCGCTCTGCACCCGTTCCTTCTGTTCCGCGTCCACTTCGCTGTCCTCCCCCGGAAGCCCCGTGGATGTGCCATCCACTTCCATCCTCTTCTATCCGCTCGGCTTCCATGGAGCATCTGCTTAACATCCTCGCTACATCCTTCCCCCCATCCGTTCCTTTCTGTTGTTGTACGCTCTGCTTAAGCAAATTCGGGGCACTTTTGAGAGCGGATAACAACAGATGAAATATTTTCTCGTCCGCTGTGTCTTTTTTACATAAGTTTTGCATCCGTCGGCCTATGTGACAGGCCCTTTAGGTGATGAGTTAGTAGGGAAACATAGTGAGTACAGGCATGTCACAAAGTTACTTTTCAAATATCAATGTTTACAATATAGAATTGTCAGGATAATGGAGTGGAATATTATATATAAAATATGTAATAAATATATTTTTCTGAGATATTTAGGCAATTATGATGTATTGCAATTTCCAAAATTTTGGGTAAGCTAAACAATAAAAAACAGGATTGTAATCAAATGGCACCTCAATTTATGCTACACAAATGTACAGTTAATAAAGTCTAGCCACAAGATATGTCATGCTTGATCAGGTGTGTCAAACTAAATTTCACTGAGGGCTGCATCAGGATTGGGTTTGACCTCAGGAGATTGGGGTGAGCGTGGCAGAGTGGGTGTGGCCAGCTTGATGTCACTTGTGTCAGGGATGCCTGTGGAGGCCCGAATGCTCAGCTAGCAAAAACAGGCTCCTGAGCTCTGTTTTTGGCAGTGACAGCTTCCTGCAATCTTCTGCCAGTGAAAACAAAGCTCAGGTGGGGCGCCTGTGGCCTTCACAAGCTCCGTTTTTGGCTGCAACTGCCTCCTGCAAGCTCCCAAGCTCCATTTTCACTGGCAGAGGCTCCACAGGCCAGTCTTTGCTGTTTCCAAGGCAGCCTCATGGGCCAGAATTAAGCAGAACTTGAGTTTGACACCTCTGTGATAGTTTAATAATGGAATGGTTGTCTAATGTTTGGTCCTATACAATCACTTATAAGAAATGTTTGCATCAGCTGACTCAACACAATCAGGTATTTTTCTGTTCAACTCTAAATGGTATAATCATGATCTTTCTGTCCTGTAGAAGAAAGGTATAATGTACTTAGCATAATAGTTGAGATGAAAACTAGGCAGTGACATGAATGAAACAAAGATGAAGCAAAAGTCAAGACATCAAGATATAAATCAGGATAATAAATATGAGAAAATAGATTCAACTAGAGGTGATATAACAGGATTGCTAGAAGGCAGATTGTTCTATATTAACATACTTGAAATACCCTTTTCTGATTGGTCCATAAATGCCACTTGCTGATTGGTTCAAAAGCACAAGCGTGATTGGTTCGCATTGCCGCTTTGTGATTGGCCTGCCAGATCGGCGGGAGATTCAAAGAGCCGTCATTGGCCACGAGCCGCGAGCAGCTGCTATAAAAGAGGCTGCCATGGCTCTGCAGTTAGAACTGATGCAAAGAACCAAATAAAGAGCTGAAAGTCACACTGGTCTCGAGTCTCTTTTTCCCACAGTCTAACACAGATATTTTCCAGCAATCTGATTGTGACCTTAAAATATAAATATACAACACTGGTACCTCCTCCCTTTCTAATTTCAGGATGATTTTCTTCTTCATCATCATCATTTTTCTCTGCTAAGCTAAATTTTGGAGCTCTAGTTGTCACTGTCAGTATATGTATGTCTTTGCTCACTTGAAAACATTAAGAGGCTTCCCTCCTCAGGTCAGAGAAAAACCCACCAGGATCTTGCTTAGCTGTTCTTATTATTGACAACAGTGCTGACTGAGCTTCTTTCTCTGATTCAAACTGTCTCTGGCCAAAGCTGAAAGTCTCCAGATTGTCATCAGATGTTCTCTGAAACCACACGATTTCCCAAATAGCTTTTTTCTCCTTGTTCAATTTGTCTAAATCAATCTGATTCATGTAATAAAAGGTTGGCTAAATAGTTCAACATAACAGGAGGTCTTTGTTTGATCTGATAAGTTCCACATCCAATACAACCAGAATTATACAGTCAAGTTTTTCGGTTTTCTGGGTTTCTGAATTATGGGAAGGCTCCTCTTACTAGGGAGAGCAAATATTAGGTTTTTCCTACAGTATTGTAATTGCAATCTATGACAAAAGCTTCTGTCAAAATTGCAAAACAAACAAACCCTGTGCTGGCTGAGATGTGTCTCATGCTCTGTTGTTATTCACAACAATGTAAAATACCCATTGTTTTCATAGCACAACAGTAAATGAACAAAAATGACATCATAGATGGATTTTTTTTTTAAGTGTCAGAATGTTCTTTCAAGGACTATACAGAAACTTGGAAAAAAAGGACCCTTTAATGAAGAGCAGAGAAGTGCTGTGTTTGCAGGAGGTCCAAATAGCTTCATCCACACAATTTTTGAAATATGCATTTGTTATTAGACTGCAGTACACTGTGATTTATTTGGTATACACAGTTTCTGGTTGAGCATTGAGTATTTTCTGATTCTTCTGCTAATTTCAAGACATTATAGAAGATATAGAGATCTTGAAAGTGAAAAAGCAAACCAAATTAAATAACCACCCAGAAATGACTATGCAGTAATGATGGATTTGTTGGAAACTCTACAAATAAATGTAAACAGCTGAAGAGTGAGACTGCTTGGGAACATTTGACCATTTGTTTTTAGCAAGCAATGGCATAGGACTTGCTCTGGCAATCAGCATGGCCCTTTGAACAGATATTATCTGCCGGAGAGAATTCCTCTCAATGCAATGATTAACCATATTTAACCATATAAATATATAGTCTTGTGCAAGGACACCACCCTAAAATAATTTCAGGTTTTATATCTATGCAGTTTTCTATCCATATCTCTGAAGTCCATTCTCCTTGAGATGAAGACTCAGTTGCTCAAATTTCAGTTTTAAAAAGTATACCTTTTAGCCATTACATGTTCATTGTTTGTGTCCAATTCCATTCCAAACTCAATTTTACAGTTCAAGTTTATGAATTCCTTTGTCTGCACTGGGTTCTGCAGATTCCTTTAGGATATTTTTGGGGGAAAGATGAAGTTAAAGTTTAAATAAAACTTAAGTACATTTGTGTCTCTGAGCCAGGTTCTATTTATTGATTACAACTGTTGTGTTAGGAACTAATCCACAGAATTATAAGGATTATAACTGACATTTCTCCATTTCAGAACATAGAAGGGCATTTTTTATCAATAGATATCGAAAGCAGAGGTTCGTTGGATTAACCATGTATGTATAAACATATGGAAGAAGCAGATTTGGAATGCCACAAAATAAAATTCCAACATTTTATCTGAAGCTTAGAATTTTCATTTTAACATGAGGAGTTACTTATTTGTGGAATTAGTAGTTATAATGCACAAGATATTGGAATAGGGAGGCTAAAAGGATTACAAAAGGCAATTAAATAGTAGCGCACAATTTAACATATGCAAGTTGTGAGTGATTCCTCCAAAATACAATGGAATTTGTCTTTTTGCCAGATAGAGCCAGGCTCCCAGAATCTCCAAGCAAAAAATACTCATTGCTTTCTTTCAGACTAGAAACATAAAACCCATAGCCTGCAAGATTCTTCCATCCTTGCCTTTAACAGTGGTTGTTGGTCTGATTAAAACTTATATCCAGTAGGGGAAAATACAATCCACTGCCAAAATTTTTCCTTGATGAAGCACAAATGAGCTCCGGGATCCTCATCTTCACTTTTTTTGCCAGGCCCACTCTTGTGTATGAAAATTGGAAGACTCCAAATAGCTAAAACTGATTGGCCGAAAAGGCCGCTCTCGGATTGGGCAATTATGCACCAGTCGGATTGGCCCGTCGGACAGCGGGAATTCTAAAGAGCTGTCATTGGCCGCAAGCCGCAAGCAGTTGCTATAAGAAGGGCTGTCGCGGCGTCGGCAATTGTTCCATTACAAGTTACTATACAGTTAAATAAAGAATTGTTTGTTGAGATACCGGTCTCACGTACTTTAATATCCAAATGGAACACCCACGATTTGCCTGCTTCCTATAAACTTCTCATCATCATACATTTATTTTCAGTTATTCTAGTAAACATACCACTGCCACCTTACTGGGGCAAAACTCATTCCCATGAGGGATGGGAAGCATTTTTAAATTTCTTTAACTCTTGCAAATTATTATCACTCTGGGAATCAAAGAGTTGTACTTCTATCAATGTTTACTCTCTCTCTCTCTCTTTCTCTCTCCCACCCTCCTTCCCTCTCTGTCTCTGTAGGTCTCTCTCTGTCTCTGTCTCTGTCTCTGTCTGTCTGTCTGTCTGTCTGTCTGTCTGTCTGTCTGTCTCTCTCTCTCTCTCTCTCTCTTAAGGCCCTGTCACACTGCCCAACGGATGCAAAACGGACACAACGGACGAGCAAAATGTTCCATCCGTTGTTATCCACTCTCAAAAGGGAAAAACATTTGCATTAACCGGAGCGATGATAACACGACGGGGAGGCACGTCAGGCGCGATGGAAAGTGATGCGGAACAGGAAGCCAGTGGATGCAACCGTCGATGGAGCGGATTGGCACACCGCAGGCGTTCCGGGGGCCTCAGAAGCAGACGCGGAATGGGGACAGCAGATGCAAGCAGAATGCACAGCGGATGAAACAGAATGCACAGCGAAAGCCGAACGGATGCCTGCGTTAATTGCGCATGCGGGGAGGATGCATTGCGTCAGCCCCGCGAATATACGGAAAGCAATTGGAAGCAGTCACCATCAAGGGAAAACATGCTTCCAGACACATCGACTGCCTTGCCTGGCCTGCCTGCATGTCTGCCTGCATGTCTGCCTGCAAGCCTTGCTGCCAGCCTCCCTGCCAGCCTTCGTCTGTCCCTGTCTGCCAGTCTTGCGCCAGCCTCCCTGCCAGCCTTGCTGTCTGTCTGCCTGCCAGACTTGCTGCAGCCAGTCTGCCTGCAGCCTGCTGCCTGTGCTGCCAGCCTTGTTTCATGCCTGCCTGCCAGCCTTGTGCCTGCCTGCCAGCCTTCCTGCCAGCCTTTGTGCCTGCCTCCTGCCAGCCTCCTCCACCTTGTGCCAGCCTTCCTGCAAGCCTTGTGCTGCCTGCCTGCCAGCCTGCCTGCAGCCTTCCTGCAGTAGATTGCCTGCCTGCCTGCCAGCCTTGGTGCCTGCCTCCTGCACCTTCCTGCCAGCCTTGGTTCCTGCCCACGCCTCCCTACAAGCACAACTCCAAAACACTGAAACACAGCAAGCCTCAGCCATCTGCTGCCAGCCCTGGCAAGAGGACAGGCTACCATCCCACCCCTGGCCCTCACTCTGGTTTCTGCTTGGGGCTTCTGCAGCACGGCGGTCGCTCTTCTGGGGCGGCTTCTGCTGCTTCTGCTTCTGGAGAGCTGATGACAAGCACTCCAGCACCACCACCTCCACAGCACCTGCACCCTTACCCCCTGAGACTGAGCACCAGAAGTGCCAGAGACTCATTTTTGTCTTATAGCTTGTTGTTAATTAAAATCTATTTTTGATTCACACACTTCTTCATTTCTTTTTTTAATAAAGTTTGGTGGAAACTTTTAGAAATGTTTAAGCCTTTGCATGCTTTGGGATGGGTTAAAATACTGTGATGGCAGGGATAGCTGTGGGATGGGCACGGGATGTTGTATATTTTTTTATAATGCTGTGGATAGATAAACCTCCAGTGCAAGCATGGGACTGTATGGTCCTACCCTCCCTGGTGCCACACCTATGCCCTTGTTATCAATAACAATATAATCAATCATCCACACATGTCAACATAAACACCAACTCTTTATTAAATGCCCTGTTCATTGATAGGCCACTCAACGTACATGGGCCCAATCTCATCAGGTGTGATGAGACAGGGCTGAGGAAGCATCCATTAAGCATCTATCATCCTGTCTTGCCACTCCACCGCTCCGCTGGGAGTTGCACCAGTGTTTCAGGAGGTTGCGCGTGCTTCTTCCCTTCACATGAGCTCTGTTGGCCTTTGCACATCCCCAGTGTCTATCAGGTTCGCCTGTGCCTCCATTCCCCAGGCTCCATGTCCATTGCTTAGCTGAGGTCCACAGCCGTTCTGCAACACTGGAGGTAGCGGCCTGCGCATGCAGGTATTGTGTGCAGGGAGCAGTCAAGCTTTCCCATGAATCCTCCTCATGGTTGTTCGGTGCATGTTGCATAGTGTGAGAAGTACGCTTCGGAAACCGTTGGCGCAGGATGCCCAAAGAGTTCTCCACCACCCGCCTTGCCTGGAACAGCCTGTAATTGAAGATTCCTTCTCCTTCATGGTGAGGTAATATTGGAGGTTAGGGCTTCATGAGTACGCCTTCTATTTTGTGAGGGGAAGCGTCATGACCCACACGATAAGATAGGGCACATCTTCGATGCTGTACATTGGGGCAGGGTTCTGGAGCTTCTGGGAAGCCCCACATGAGCGGTTCGTTCTCCAGCTCCCTCCTTTAGCGTACTTGGCTTTGTATATCTGGCTATCTGTAAATGAGCGCGAGTGCTGAGCACAGAGTACATGTAACTTGCTAATGGTCAGCAACCGACCTGCGAAGAGAGATATCTGAGAACAGCCTCTTGTAGTGAATAAGTGACCCTTGACTTGGCTGAGCTTTGCAGGCCACGTGCCTTCATCTATAGGCTCCAACGTGTGGTGAAGTTCCACCTCTGATACCATTGCTCTCAACTTTTCTCATCCTTCTTCAGTGGAGGGCACTGGAGAGCCCTCCCCTCTGTTATCTTCGATGATGGCCTGCACACTTCTCTGACCACAATGCTAATGTGTATTGTTGGCACCCTCCAAGCTACTGCATGCTCCTGTAGGTGGTCCTTACCAGGCACAAGAGTTGATGCACCTTGAGCCCAGTTCCAAGCTGGGCCGGAAGTTGGTTTTGTCTTGTCAACCTGGTGTTCAGCGCTGCACAAGTTCGTCAAACATGCTGGAGCATCCTCATGAAGTTCGCTGAATGCCTGAGTGTCTTCGCTCCTGAGCTTGTTTTACAGTCCGTCCTCTGCTCTTCTGGCGAACCATCTTCCTAACCACCAAACCTCTTGGCTGCCCCTTTTTCTTCCTTAGTAGAGTTCACAGAGCCTGTATCGGCTTCGCACTGTTGCAGAAGGATGGTGGCTCGCCAAAAGGACTATGTTATATCCACGGACTGGACATGACTGGATGCTGTGGAAGAGAAGAGGCAGCGATGAAGCTGCAGAGTCCGCACCGCAGGGCTGCTGTTCTGAAAGTGAATCCAGATTGTGTTGCTCCCCCTTTTTATAGCATATAGTGTCCCTTTGCATCCTCTAGGCATCCTCTATGCATCCTCTAGGCATCCTGCAGACTTCCTTAATATCGAGATAGGTCCCCTCTGCGAATGTTTTTTTCCATTTTAAAACGCTTTGGTTTCCGTGCTGCATCCCCTAACACTCCGTTCTGCATGCCGTTCGCATCCGTTCTGCTTCCTCCCTGCGTCTGAGTGGATGCGAGTTGCGCGATGTGCAGCGGAGCCTAGTGGATATAGCGGATGAATAACGGATGCAGAACAGTATGCGTACGATGCGCGATTAGCGCGAAAGAGCAGAACGGTACCAATGAAATTGGACTCATACATTCTTCCACAGCATAAAGTTTTGGGCAAGCTCAAAACTTCTCTGACGGAACAAGAAACGTCAATAAACGGATGCTGGACGGATAGAGAGGAAGCAAAACGGAGACAGTGAGTACATCGCGTTAACCAACAGTTGGCAAGCTTTTTTGTCCGTTTTACATCCTCTTTCCATCCGTTGGTGCAGTGTGACAGGGGCTTTAATTCTTATCATTCAATATTCCTAATGAGAATGCTGGAATGGCCCAAATAACAAGCTTTGTTCTTCTACCTGGAAGTAAAAAAAATGAGAAAATAAAAACAATGTCCTAGAGCCTTTCTACTTCATTGACATATTTTCTTTAAATTCTTCAGTGATGAAAAATGATTTCTCGAGAGATGGGAATGGAAGCACTACAAGTATAGATCCTTATGACCATGTTTGCAGTGCCTTGCAGTGCCCTGCAATTTACTTTCCCTGAAAACTTCTGGTCTCATTGTTTGTGACTTTTAATGAGTTCTTGCCCAGCTAAAATGTTGAAGAAGTATTGTCCATGTATTCCATAGCCATTCCCACCGAGAGTTTTCTGTGGCACAGTGCAAACTGATTTTATGCAAAGAGAAAGATATAATAAGGAGAGGGGTTCAGATAGAACTACCAGAAGACAAATTGTTTGTGTATCACAGCATTTAGCTTCAGCCTTCACTTTATTACAGCTAGCATTATTTAAAAATCTGTTCAAATTAGCTGAAAGTTTTCTACCTGCGTTTAAAAAAAAAGCAGTTATTTTGCTTCCTCATTTACTCACTGTATTAGTTTTAGCCTTTTGAGTACTCCATACTGCAGTTTTTCTGACTACTTATACTTCCTGTTTTTTTTTTAAAGTTCCATGTTTACTACTTTTAATTGAAGTGCAAGAAACTAGGGATGCTATACACCACCAGAGAGACAAATATATTCATACAAACCTTTCTCTTTTTTCACTCAACTTATCAGCAGAGTACATGTAGGAATTCACCATGATAAATCTTAGAATTTACCAACAACTTCTCTTCTTTGAAAAACATGAAATTAAACTTTGTAATCTTCCCCCAGCCCAGAATATTTAAAACTTTAGTAGAAACAAATGTCATTTCCAACAAATAACTATAGAATCCATACTCCTTTTGCAGGTACTTGATTCCAGCCAATCCCCAGCTGGTTGAACATTTTAATTCTTAAGAATAGACAGTTCTCCTCCATTTTAAAATTGTGAATTTTTTTTTGTTTCAGAATGATTAGTGATCATATAGATAATATCACCCAGATTCAAAAATAAGTTTAAATAACACTAAAGCTATTAAATAGGGTGCATTGGCCATCTTGCAGAAAGGATTTACTCCACTTCTTTGTTTCTCAAAAGCTTTCTCTTTTCAGGAGGTGATAAAGAAAATAATGGAATATACAGAGATGAGTTGATTGACATTGGCAATTAGAGAGCAAGAAGAAAAAGAATTCTATAAAATATGGAATTTATTTTATCAATGGTTAGATAGGAAAATAGGAAAATGAAAGATATCATAGTAGATATAATAGTAGATATAATAGTAAATATATACAATAGTAATGATATGTTATAATTGATTATTATAGAAGAAATTATAATATGAACTTGAACTTGTAAAAATTGAATTGGATTGAAAAGAATAATGTGAATTTGTAATTAAAGTCTAATGATGATGTAATGATAATATAATATGACATGGAAAGTTTAATAATATAATATGAATACAAATTTAAATTTAAGACGGAAAGACTATTGATAATGTACACAAGAAATATTTACCAACTGACACATTGTACAATTGAAAGGAGGTTTTAATTATTGTTTTGTGTTTGTGTTTGTTTATGTTTGTTGTTAAAAATTAAAAAAAATGGTTAAAAAAAAAAGCTTTCTCTTCTCCTTTATAAGTTACCCAAAGCAGTCACTGGCTCTCCAATAGTTTCATATGCAGTTCCCCCCCCCCCGCCCCCATCTTTTTTTCATCCTGACTGCTGGGGAATCCTCCANGTTCCCCCCCCCCCGCCCCCATCTTTTTTTCATCCTGACTGCTGGGGAATCCTCCATTCTGGCCTATCTGATCCAATCCACTTTCTCCACTTGGCTTTTAATAATTCAGTCCCTTCCGCATTAATCCACTCAGTAATATCTGGGTTGGTGAAAATGCTAGTTACTCTTTCTCTTTCTGATTCTGAGTTGACTGAATGTTTTTGAAATTCCTTTGTACTCCTACACCTCTCCAGAACTATCCCTTGCCTTATCTTCCTTTTCAGGGGGTAGAACCCAGCTGGCTCTGGAAGAAAAAAAATCTTTAAAATCCTCTGAATTATTCTTATTTACTTCTCCCTTACTGAAGTGTAGCCTCTTTCTTTCTTACTTGACTTAATATTTTATCTCTTATTTCCTTCATCTTTTCGGGCTTCTTCTTTTCAAAGTTTTGTTGTTCATTTTCTACTTTTTCTCAGCCATCATTCAAGAATAAACATTTCCATGTTTTTCTGGTGTTTATTTTTGTATCTCGTATTTGCAGCTCCATAGCTTTTAAAAAAACCTATCTTTTTGAGTTTTGTTTCTCTTTATTCCTTGGGCTGAAAAAGGACACATCCTTCAGCAGAAGTACCTTCTTGTGAATTTTTTACTGACTCAAATAACAGCAGCCATTTTATTTTCTCTTAATGTCTACCATTTTCCTCTCATTGAAAATCTCTGAGATGTCCACCAGCATCTGGAAAACCAAGTGTAGCCACTTTAAAAGGGCTACTTCAAAGAAGAACTTTCCAATCCAATTTGAATAATTCACATTGGAAGTATTTCAGATGATCCCTACAATAAGTTTTGGTTAAGAATCTGAGATAGTTCTTGGTTATGATTCAGGTAGGTCTTCGTTTGGTCCCCTTTTATTGAGAAGAATGATCTAGCAGGTAAGGAGGAGAATCTGAATAAATCATAACTCAAAAAGCAACTACAGATTTTGCTATTACATGATTGCCACTTATTAATCATGTTTTTGGTTCCAAATATATAATTACTGATACTTATTGGACTTATTCCCTCTTGAAATGTTAGACAGATATTCCTTTTTAAAAATATCTGATAATGATTCAATATCACCCCACATAGACTTATATGATATGAGTATGATATGGTCTTCCAAGGAAGGGTGATTGAAGTACATAAAAATGTGTCCATATATTAGGACTATCATACCTTAGCTTCCAAAATCTGGATAGACACGAGATGGCAGGAAAATAATAATCATGCACTCAAATGAAGTAGCCCTATATAAATAAACCACATAGGTTCTAACAGAGCTTCTATAATAAAGTATCAAGTGAATCCCTTCACTTGAAAATGCAATAATAATTTATAAAAATCATTTTGAAACTCTAAAGATATAAAATCAGTCCTGCTATAATCAATATGTTTATTGATTTATGATCTCTGCCTCACTATATCATGACTGTAATAATTGGCTGTCCATGGAGAATATCTTCCTCTACAGTAGACTTAACTTACTTTAAGGTAGAATTGCAGGAAATTTTAAGCATGTGGGGGAAATAAACACCTTATCCTCTCCCTCCCAATTCTCTGGCTCAAAATAGAATTTGATGTTTTAGGCAGTCTATCTGGTATTACCTAGCATCAGCTAAGGTGGATAGTGCTGTCCATTTATAAAAGTTGAGGCAGGATCCAGTTACCAATCCATTAATGTCAAACAGAGGAGGTTACTCATTGATGTTTGCCTCCGGCAGCAATATATCCTGGACAAACCGCATGAATGTCTTAGGATAAATAATTTATCACTTATATTATAATATCATTTATATTTACTGTGTCCACCCACTAGATAAAGAGTAAAGTACACTAGTTTCTTTTTTACTAAAACAGATCAGCTGAGAGATCTTTCTGGGGTTGTTCTGTGTCTTTTGAGACCAGACTAAAATATCATGGAACGTTTACAGCATTAATTTACACACTGTTCAAGGGAGCTGATAAAGTAGTTGAGATTATGACTGATATAATTGTAAAGGAATTGGAATGATTTAATTTGAGAGATGTACTTCATGAAGCATTACAATGTGGAACGCAAAGTAGCTGAATGGAGTTTGACCTTCTATATGTCAAATTAAACGTTGTTATTCTCAATGGCTACTGTTTCCAGTACTGCAACATAAAAAAGTAATGAGAATATTAATTACATTACATAGACAAAAACTCTGTTCCAATCAAATGCGTACTCAAATTCTTATTCAAGAACAAATGGACTTGTCAAGAATAAACAGGAAGCCTAAAAACAAAACACTTGCTATTCCTCTCTTACAGATGTGGCTGCAAATGGCCAGTGAGAAACAAAGCAAACTTTATCTAAGTTGAATTATTTTCAAGCAAATTAATCACTTGGCACCAGACATCTAACCATTATTCACTAACAATAACATATCTCTTGTCTTAGAAAAAGTTGGCTCCACTGATTGAATTCAGCATATCTTTCTTTTAAAATGTCTTCGCTGTGACCAAAGGGAACCATTTAAGTTTATTACAGAACTGATGATGGCAGATGAGATTCTGCTGAAACATTGCTACAACTTTAACAGAACTACAATGACGTGGGATAATGCCCGAAGGAAGTTAAACAGCACAAATGTAAGTACCCGCGAGAGCTTAAAAAAAACAAATATATATATATATATAATATATAAGTTTTCGCGGGTACTTACATGAATGCAGTTCATCTTCCTTTGGGTATTATCCCACGTCATTGTAGTGCTTTTAA
>BHFT01041341.1:0-15515 GCA_004320025.1 Laticauda laticaudata
GATAGTCCTCAAGGTTACAGTGCCCTCGTGGTCATGTATCAATTGGGTGGCTTTGTGGCAGCCATCTCGCTGTCGTCTTTCTCACATCTCTGTGAAATCTTGCTGACAAGGGCAGCTGATGGCCATTTGTGCAACCATCACGAGGCCTCCCTGTGCAAGGCTCTTAAATATCAGCTTTACCTTTGGTTGGCTATCTCTATCAGCATGATAAGAGAGTTGTTAGCTGATGGCTTACCAAAGTGGCAGGGAGTGTATAGGAGTATATGGTATAGCCAAAAAGGTCACAGTTGGATGGGGAGGGTTTGAAGTGAGTGTGGTAGGGCAGGAGAAGCATCAAGGAGAAGTTTGCACTTAATGATAGCATGGTCCTCACCTAAATAATCATACCAGGACTACCAATGGCCCTTTGCTCAGGGGTGTCACAAGGCCTGCTTGCTTGGAATCTGGCCCTTATGGGTGCTTGCTTGATCGTGGCCTGTCAGCTGCCCTGGAAACTAGTGATAGTACCAGCCTGTGGTGGCCGTCTGTCCAGTGAAATTTGGAGCCTCGTTGGATGTGCCGTGTACGCATCCCGCCTTTGTGTCCTTCTCCTCTATCTGGTGTCAAAGGCTGCAGTAGGCCGTTCAACATCTGAAAACGGAGCCTCGGTTGAGTGATATTGAGCTGGGCCATGCCCACTCCATTCCATGCTCTATCTCTCTTCTCTTCTGAGGCCTCAAATGCAGACCCTGATGCGCTCATCAAGTGAGAGTGATGCAAGTTGTGACTAACCCTGCCTTAGGGCTAAACGTTGTTGTTGGTCAGCTGCTCACATTAGCGATAAATTGCGGTCCCAGTTAAGGGCAAGTATGGGGTTGCTTATTTTATAAAGAATTTTATTAAGTCTTTTTACAAGCAACAAACATAACATACATAACATAAAACCATTTATTCTCAATATATTCTTCTCGGTGTGTTCCGGTTGGTTCATGCCAGTTTTTGTCGCATTCATTTTATAGTGTCGAATAATTGATAGTGCATAACTAATTTATATTATAATCCATATCCTAAATTACTAATCTTTTCATTTGTTTAATGGGATAATCAATACTGATTGAAACACATTTTAGATTACTATTAACAAGTCAAATAATGCATAGGACAAATTAATCCTAAAAAAAAACGAAAAAAAAAACTCTTTATAATATGAATATATCTATTATCTTATCTTGATCATCTAGCCATTGGTAATAAAAGTTCCCCATTTCATAAAATGGGTTTACTCTTACTTGCTCTCTAAATGTTCAAATGTCAATCTACTGGGACTCATTTCAGGCATCATTTGCTAGGATATTTTCTTAATAATTGTCTTCCTTAGTAAGGTGGTATTTTTCTCAATTTCTTCCAATTTTTAGCAATACAATCCAGCCGCGCTGTTTTAATACATTTACAATCAAATATTTTAATCTTTATTATATGTGTCAGGTTAGAATTCCCAATAGAACATCTCCTTTGGTTTCAAGGTCGTTGTGTTCTTTGTCAATTTTTTCCAACCATCACTGTTTGAAATTTTAGTCCAGTATTTTCGAGCCTCTCGACAGGTCCACCAATACTGATAGTATGAGCCAGGTATCTGGTGACATTTCCAACATTTTTCAGAATTTATTCTTTAACATTCTTGCTATTCTTGTCGGGGGGAAGTGCCACCTGTAAAAGATCTTTAAGCAAGTTTTTCTTTATATGCTGTTGACATTGTATTTATAAATTTTGAGACCATAATTTTGCCATTTCTCTAAATCAATCCCATATCCAAAATTTTCCCCCAAACAATCATAGTTTCTCTTAACTTGTTCTTCTTTCTAAGTTAATTTCCCTAATTAAATAACCAATATTTTTAATCACTTGGTCATCAGTACCCATCAATTATCTTATCTAAATCAGTCTGTTTATCAGACAGACTGAATTATTATAGTAGCACGGTCATAGTTTATGTCATAGTCACAGCGGAGCGGCACACACACTGCCCCTCACCCCAGAGGCCATTTCTACCAGCCCAATCGCAGTGGGCTGGTGACTGCAGGCTTGGGGAGCTTCGCATTGGCCTGAAAAAGGACCTGCTGCTGAAGGCGAGGGGGAATGGCACATGCCGGCGCCCTGGAAGCGGGCTGGGGACTCTGGCCTCGGGGAACTTTTGTGTCGGCAATTAGGAGTGGTCTCGCGCATGGAGGGTATGTGGCGTAATGGGCCGCTCTAAGGTGGGGGAAAAAGATGGGACTGGCCATTTGGTTTCAGGTCAAAAAATTAAGGAAAATAAAGGAGGGCCGCCTTGGTTTTGTGGAGGACAGACACAGTAGTTTTTCCTGGCTATGGAGTATGATTCAGTAGCATCAATCAAATTCCTCCATCTTATTTTTTTCCTCTTTGACATCTGTGTTTCATTGAAGAATTCTGGTGGGAATTCAAATAGTTTAACAATAGACCATATTCTAAATAACGCTGCAGGTTAGTTTAATAAATCTGGGGCCAACATTGCCACCAAACCAGTAGAGTAGCTGTTGTGTTAGTTTTGGTTTAGCACGTGTGTGAGCCCTAAGAAGAATGGTTTAAGAGGACGCAGGATTTAAGTGTTTTAAAACACAGTTGAGCTAGTTGTGTTCATGTTAATAAGGGATAAACAGACACAACACAGGAGCCCTCTGTCTTCATGGGAGGAACGCACGGTCGATCTCCATAGGTGACTGGATAACAGGATCAAGGGAGGAGTGGCCCTGAAGAGACCTGGCAATTAACGAACTGCTGAATGGTGTGACGAAGTGGGGGTGGGGTGGTGTTATTTCCTATTTTAATTATAACTGAAACCATCGGGAAAGATTAAGGAGTTTGGCTTTTTACATTTGATGCACTCGATACGATGCACCAAAAAGGAAGTCGCGCTGTTGAGGGAAAGTTCCAGTCTCAGAGTTCTAATCGCTGCTTGGGTTCGGTTAGTTGGAACTTTAGACATAACACATTTTTTATATGACGAAAGGCAGTGAAATGACCATTCAAGAAATAAAAGCTTGTGCATTTTATGCTTACGAGAGGAAAAATTGGGGCGACTTGTTGGAGAATGTGGTACTAATGAGAGAAATTCCCCATAAAGAAAAAACCCCGCTGAACGAAGTGGACATTGGAAATTAGTTTATGTAGATGCATGTTAATTGTGAGTAATTTAAAGATTCCATTTATCGTTTGACTGCATGCTTGTCGATCATAGGAAAACAAATAAAGGAATATGTGTGGAACCACATCAAGAAGCATTTGAACGTGACAACTTTGTGGCACATATGTTATCTGCGAATTATGCCGAGTATTTTAGGTACATGTCCTCTGCCATAGTTAGCATTGCGTTGGAATGACCCTCACCGTGATTGGTCAAGACAACTGCGGCGTGTGATTGGGAGGTGGAAGAACGAACAGTGATTGGTCAGTAAAGAAATCAACCCGGCGATTGCCCGTGCCTGAGTCGCGGGAAGATTCAGGGAGGAGCTGTCGATTGGGAGTGCGAGCCGCCAGCAAGCTCTCATTAAGAAGGGATGCTGTGGGCTCGCAGGTCCAGGCACAGATGCTATACCTTTCTAGATGCTGAGTTATACTGGTTCGAATCTCTTTGTTTCCGCGCTTAATACAACTGGCAACGGAAGGTGGGTATCCTGAGACAGAGAGAGCGCAAGTCAGGCATGTGGCAACCGGAGCTGACAGACCGATGAGATGGCTGGCAGCTAACGTCGCCACCGCACCATTGCGACGCAGGCAACCGATGGAGGCTGGGATCATCACATCGAGTCAATTGTCATGTTCCTTGAGAGGGCAACAACTTGAAAGATGAGAGGACGACCAGCAACAGCGGAGCGGGTGCTTGATTTGGTCGCTCGACCTCGACTGTGGGCCCTGCACGTTTCCAAGCGAGCGTGGGCCAAAGTGGTGTGGCCCAGAGGCCAGGAAGGATGGTAAAAGAGTGGCATGGCCAGACCTAGGGACTGGGGCTACTCGCGACCCAACCCACTACGCCCCGGCCATTGCCCACGCTGATCCAACGTATGGACGATGTTAGGTTTCGTAGGCGTCAGGATCAGAGAGGGAAGAGAGAGCAGCCGGAGCTTGCGTGCGAACCGGCCTAGAATAGGCATCCGGAGTGTGCGATGCGGGTGGTCTCCAGGCAACATGGGACAGAGTGCTGCGTGAGAGAGCCGCGTGGTGCCTCGGCCTCGAGAGGAGTGCGCCATACTGCGCTAGGAGGCAGAGCTGAAGGACTGCAGGCGGGACATGGTAGAAGCTGTCATCCGAGGCCGATCACTGTAGGGAAAGCCTACCGTAGCCGTTGAGGCCAGCGAAGGAATCAGCGAGCCTGAAGGACTCGCAACAAATGACATGCAAGGGACTGCGCAATATTACTTTGGAGAGAGCCAAACCCTCATCGACGCAGGAGAAAAGAAGCTGAGGTGGTAGTCGAACAAGTAGCGCACGAGCCAGCTACAACGCGACAAGGATTGTCGAGTCGGCTCGCCGGCAAGTTACTGGGAAGGATGAGGTAGGAGAGTACCACAGATCATAGCAGAGCGGACTGAGAGAAGGTATAAGTTGGGCCTTTTATCAGTGGTGCCGGATGGCGGCATTTTGGGTGGTTGATGGTGGACACCCCGCTCAGAGTGTTGTGTTCTTAGTATGTCCATTTTAGCCTACTTGTAGAACGGGGCACGATTGCAAGGGTCTGCCGCAACGAAGGACAAAACATACAGCCCGAGGCGATGAGACGACACGGCCCCAGGAACCGGGACAAACATGGTACCAGAGAGGACCGTTGGTCAGGCAGGAGAAGGTCGAAGAAGCAGCTTCAGGGGCGAAGCCGCAGTGCGAGAAGAAGAGATCACCAAACAAGTCACCATCAGGCATCAGACAACACCGATGCAAGAAAGGTGCATGTGCAGGTAAGCATCGAAGGCAGGCCGTGGCAAAATGGAAGTGGATGCCGGATGTCTACCTCTCCATGTAAATCATGGGAACATGATTAAGCGATTGGTGCCCAGCTCTACAAAAATGAGAGCTGGAAAGATCAAAGAACTAACCATCAAGACTACCAGGGGAACTGGATCCGCCAGGTGATAGGAATTGAACACCTTCCATGTTACATTCAAAAAGCATGGAAAAGTAACTTTCCACTAACTCGTGGACTAGAGACCAACCAAGGCTGCTGGGACTGGAATGGTTTTCGCGCCATTAGGGATCGAGGTGATGGGCATGCTAACCAGGTCAAGTGAACATACTGGGAGGAGGAACTCATGAAGGACTTCGAAGAAGTTTTCAATGACAATTAGGCATAGGTTCCCAGGGGTCCCAATATCATTTAATTGGTGAACCCAATATTGCCCCAATCCGTCTTAAACGCGAGACCCGAGGTTCCCTTCGTGCTCAAGCCTTAAAATCGATGAGCAACTAGACAAGCTCTCGCGCAAAGGGGGTGCCCTGGAAGCAATAGAGATAGCTCATTGCTGGGAGACCTCCAGAAGTCACCCCAATAAAACCAGACGGGTCAGTAAGATTTGTGGTGATTACAAGGCAACCTAAAATTAGTGCACTGGCCACAGAGTGCGTACCCAGTCCCGGTGGTACGCACTCCTACACTCATCAGGGAGGAAAGTCTTCGGCGAAGCTCATCCTAGTGGCAGGCAATGACAAGCAACTGCCAGTTGACGGCTGGGAGAACTGCGGAAGTGCTTTCCTGTGCAAAAGACTCCAATTCGGAGTCCAGCGTGGCACCAGGGGTGTTCCAGAGCTTGAATGGAAAGTTTACTACAAGGCATAAAGGAGTGGTGCCATATATTGAATGGATGTCTTGGTAGCAGGCAAATAACAAAAGCCAATTGGAAGCTGAACTCGCAGGAGAAAGTCTCATGGAAATTTTAAAATAGGGAGTAGTAAAAAGTATGAAGAAAGAGAAAAATGCGCCACCCTTTGCTACATGAGCAAAGGTTGAGTTCCCTGGATATCTAGTGGATAAAGACAGACATGGTCCACCCAACAGAGAAACAGATTAAAGCAATCAGGAAGGCCCCAAGAACACAAAATAAAGCAGAGTACAGGCTTTCCTAAGGCTAATTAACTTGTTTTACATGTTATTTTTTTGCACAAAAGGCAATGACAGCGAACCTCTTGCATAGGGACTTGACAAAACAGGCCACCTGTCGTGGGGCGAAGGCGGGAAGAAGCGCACCTTCCGGGAAAATAAAAGATCTCATCACTATCAGAATCAGTTCCCTGCAATCCAGTACAGCGAAACCCTACCACTAACGGGTGACCTGCGACGCTCTCCATTTGGCATGCGAGCTAGTACTTGAGAGCCATATCTCTGGCAAGACGGGAGAGAAGCTATGCTGATTGGGCATACTTCTCTAAGACATTATCAAAGGCCAGAAAGGAACTATAGCCAGCTGACTAAGGAGGCCTAGCAGCGGTCAGCGGCGTGGAAGGCGGTTTCACGAATATTTGTACGGTAGGGACTTCACCCCATCACTGATACACAACCACTCCTGGGGAGTTACTGGCAGAGAAACAAGGCCACTCCAACATCCTGTCACCTCCAGATGACAAGGTGGTGCCGAGTTCCTTGTCGCACTACAACTACCAGCTAAGTACATCGCCCCGGGGAAAGCAATCTTGCACGCCGATCTCATTAAGCTCTGCTTGTTCCACCCTGCCAGAGCCTAGAGGAACGACCCAGCACCCACCAACATCCACCACTGGCAAATAGCGAGCCTCTGCTCAATATGTCAGACATTGCTAGAGAGACAATCAAAGACGGGAAACTGGTGCGGGTTTTTTGAGTGGGTGGAAAATTTGGTGGCCGAAACAGAGAGGCAGCGACCAGTTTAAACCCTCTGCGAACGACAGACTGAACTATTTTCCCAAAAGGATGTATTTTTATGGGGTGACAGAGTAGTGGTTCCAGACACATTACAAACAAGATATTACCACATGTTGCACGAGGGAGCACCACCGGGCCATTGTAAAGAATGAAAATCCCTAGCCAGAAGCTATGTTGGTGGCCAGCGATGGACAAAACCATTGAAACATGGTGGCAACATGTTGACAAATGTCAAAGATCCAGGCCAAACGCCTCCCTTCTGCAAAGCAAACCTCAAGTGGGAAACACCAGGGGCCCATGGTCAAGGGTCCACATAGCTTTTGCGGACCACTAAGAGAACTACACCTTTTTAATCAAGTTGAAAACGCTTACTGCAACTGGTTTTGGAGTAAGGCATTATGCAGATGCTACACAACAGAAGAGTTGAGGGATAAAACTAACAAACTTTTTGGCACCAGGGCCTACCAGACTGTGCTTGTATCTGACAATGGGGCCACAATCCACGGCATTGTATTCCGAACAATTTCTCACCGGACAGACATACGGCACACATTGACAGTGACCGACTCATATCTGGTGGCAAACGGGCGGACCCAGAACGAATGGTCAGTTTCACAAAAGATGCCATAAAAATGGACACAGGGGCATGCACGAGAAAATAAATAAACTACTAACAATACAACAGCATAACAACCCAGCTGCAAAACAATAAAGGTCCCAGCAGAGTTCCTGATGGGAAGAAAACTCCGTCCCACTAGACAGACTGCACCTAACATATAATTCCCAAAAAACACCAGACTTCATCTAGTCAGTACTGCACAATTTAATTACGGGAGACACTGTTTATGTCCAAAAACTTTTCCAGGGTGTTACCTTCACTCTGGGTGACGCTGCCAATATTATAATTGAGGTGACAGGTCCCCGTAATAACGGCTGGAAATGGAGGATGGAAGGTAAGTTGGAAACCGACATATCGACCACTAAGATCACGACAACTCCAACAATGCATAAGAAGCCAGAAACGCACAAACAAGCCACAAAGACTAAAGATAAAAATAAACTAGAGGAGGGGGGGATCTCACTCAATATTTTAAGAGAGCGGAGATCTCTCGGCGCGCTAGTTTTTTTTATTTTAGTCACTTTTTGTGGGTGTTTGGTCGTTCTCATTGGGATAGCGAGCTTGTTCGTGATCTTAAGTTTGAGGTCGAATATGTCGTTTCCAATTCCTTCCACTCCATGTTCCAGCCGTTATCATGAGATCGGAAAGGTAGCGGAGACGCTGGTCAGCCATCATTATTATTGGGAGGTACCCCGTGAAGTGGGTCCCTCGAAGAAGTTTTTTGGCATAAACGTGTCTTCCCGGATTAAATGTGCCAGTACTGGACTAGTATGAGTCTGGTGGTTTTTTGGAATTATATGTAGGTGCAGTCTGTCTAGGTGGGAGGTCAGGAGTTTCATTCCATCAGGAACTCTGCGCTCGGGACCTTTTATTCGTTTTTTGTTAGCTGGGTGTTATGTGTTGTACTTCGTTAGTAGTTTATTTATTTTCTCGTGCATGCTCCCTGTGTCATTTTTTAGGGCATCTTTTGTGTAACGACATTCGTTCTCTCCGCGCAGTTGCCACCCAGTATGAAGTGGGCACTGTCAATGTGTGCACGTATGCTCTGTCCGGTGAGAAATTGTTCCGAAACGACAATTGCCGGTGGGATTGTGGCCCATTGTCAGATACAAGCAAGTCTGGTAGCCGTGGGTGCCAAAAAAAGTTTGGTTAAGTTTTTTTTATAAACTGCTGTTCTGTTGTGGTAGATTGCATAATTGCTGTACCTGCCAACGCAGTTGGAGTAAGCGTCAACTGTGATTAAAGGTGTTTTCTTTTAGTGGGTCGCTGCAAAGTCATATGTGGACCCTTGACGCATGGGCCCCTGGGTTGGTTTCCGCACGTTGAGGGTTGGTGCAGAGGGAGGGTTTTGGCCTGGATCTTTGACATTTGCACATGTGCCACGCCTATATGGATTTCAATGGTTTTGGTCCATTCACGGCTGGCCAACGGCAAAACCATAGCTTCGGCTAGGGATTTTCATCTTACAATGCCCGGGTGTCCCTCGTGGCAACATGTGGTAATATCTTGTTTGTAATGTGTCCTGGGAACCACTAGCTCTGTCACCGCCGCCGCATAAAATACATCCCTTTTGGGAAAATAGTTCAGTCTGTCGGTTCCAGAAGGGTTTAACTGGTCGCTGCTCTCTGTTTCCGGCCACATTTTTCCACCCAGCTCAAAAACTCGCACCATTTCCGCGTCTTTGAATTGTCTCTCTAGCAATGTCTGACATATTGAGCAGAGTCTCTATTTGGCAGGGTGGATGTGGTGGGTGCTGGATCTCCTCTGGCTTCTGGCAGGGGGAAAACAGCTTTAATGGATCGGCGTGCAAGGATGCTTTTTCCCGGGCGATGTTTAGCTGGTAGTTGTATGGCGACAAGAATCGGACCGCAACTCCTTGTCATCTGGGGTGACAGGATGTTGGGAGTGGCGTTGGTTCTCTGCCAGGTATCCCAGAGTGGTTTTGTGATCAGTGTGAGGGTGAAGTCCCTACCGTCAATATTCGTGAACCCCAGGCTTCACGCCGGTGACCGCTGCTAAGTGCCTGAGATCCCTTGTCAAGCTGGCCTATAGTTCCTTTTCTGCCCTTTGATAAGTCCTTAGAGAAGTATGAATCAGTGCTTCTCTCCCCGTCTTGGCGAGTATGGCTCAAGTATAGCTCCGATGCCAAATGGAGAGGCGTCCGCAGGTCTACCCGTTAAGTGGTAGGGTTTCGCTGTACTGGATGAGGAATTGATTCTGAATGTTGAGTGAGATCTTTTATTTTCGCGGAAGGTGGCTTCTTCCGCTGGGCCCCTAGGACCTTTAGGTGGCTGTTGTTTGTGGGCGAGTGAACCTAATGCAGAGGTTCCGTGTCATTGCCTTCTTGTGGCAAAAAAAACATTGTAAAAATATCTTAGGAAAGCCTGTTTCCTCTGCTTTATTTTGTGTTCTTGGGCTTCCTTGATTGCTTTAATCTTTATTCTCTGTCGGGTGAATTCTGTCCTTTATCCACTAGGTATCCCAGGAACTCAACCTTTTTCAGTGCATAGGTGGCATTTTTTCTTTTTTGTACTTTTTAACTCTGGCATTTTTAAATTTCTGGCGGACTCCCTGAGCAGCTTCCCAATTGGCTTTGTTTTTGGCTGCTACCAAGACATCATCAATATATGGCACACTCCTTTTATGCCTTGTAGTAACTGTCCATTAAGCTCTGGGGGAACACCGCCTGGTTGCACGCTGACTCCGAATTGGAGTCTTTTGCACAGGAAAGCCACTTCGGGCAGGTCTCAAAGCGTCAACTGGCAGTTGCTGGTATGCGCCTGCACTAGGATGAGCTTCGCGAAGGAACTTTTCCTCCCCTGAGTGAAGTGTAGGAGGTGCTGTACCACTGGGCTGGTAGCACTCTGTTGCAAGTGCACTATTAGGGTTGCCTTGTAATCACCAAAATTCTTACTATGACCCGTCTGGTTATTGGGGTGAACTATTAGGGTCTCCGCAGCATGAGTGATCTATTGGCTATCCAGGACCCCTTGCGCGATGAGCTTGTCTAGTTGCTCATTCGATTTTAGGCTTGAGCACGAAGGGAACTCCGTCGTCGGGTTTAGGACGGATTGGGGGCAAATATTGGGGTTCAAACAATTAAATGATTATTTGGGGGGGAAAAAACCCCTGGAAAACTTGCCCTAATTGTCATTGAAAACTTCTTCGAAGTCCTTCAATGCAGTTCCTCCTCCCAGTAATGTTTTCCTTTGACGTGGTTGATGCCCATCACCGGCCCGTCGATGACCCTAAAATGGCGGCGTAACCATTCCATGTCCCCAGCAGCCTTGGGTGGTCTCTGTCCACGAGTTGTTTTGTGGTAAGTAGCTTTTCGCAATGCGCTTTTTGAATGTAACATGGAAAGTGTTCTAATTCTAGTCACGGGGATCCAGTTCCCCTGGTAGTCTTGTTGATGGTGTAGTTTTGTGAATTCTCCAGCTCTCATTTTTTGTAAGGCTGGGCAGCCAACTGCTTAATCATGTCCCATGATACCATGGAGAGGTAGAGATCGCCGGAATCCACTTCACATTTTGGCACGGGCCTGCCTTCGGAGCTGTACCCTGCACGATGCAGCCTTTATTGCTCGGTGTTTGGTCTGGTGGCCTTGATGGTGACTGTTTTGGTTATCTCTTTCTCTCCATCGGGCTTCGCTGAGCTGCTTGCCTTTGAGCTCTCCTGCTTCCAACGGTTCTCAGTATGTTGTCCGGTTCCTGGGGGGCGTGTTGTTCTCAGCGCTCCTCGGGCTGTAGTTTGTTTGTTGCGGCAGACATTGGCAATGTGCCCCGTTTCTCACAGTACCGTGGCAAATGGCATCTAAGAACCAACACTCTGAGCGGGGGGTGGGTCACTGCCGCATCCGGCAATGAAAGCCCAACTTTATGACCTTTCTGCCATCAGTCCCGCTCTGGCTTGAATCTTGGATCTCGCCTCCTCCTCATCTTCATATTGGGGGAGGACTCGATCATCCTCCAGGGTGGTGTGCTGTGTGTTGCTTCTTGTGATCTAGACCTCTAGTTCTTTTCTCTGGTGATAGAGTTGGTCCTCGGCAAAGTTATTTGGCTCGAGTCCCTTGTTGCATTCATGGTTTGTTGGCATCTTGGTCTTGAGTGATGTCCTTCGTTGGCCTCGGGCTACGGTGGCTTCAGTGATGGCCCTCGGTGACCGTAATGTCCGCGTTCCTGAGTCATTAGTTCTGCGCTCGTGGCGCTCTGGAGTATGGGATCTCTGAGGCCGAGGACCATGCGGTCTCTCAGAGCTTTGTCCATGTTGGAGAACCCGCATGCACCTCCGATGTTTCTTAGGGTTGCCACGAAGTCCCTGATGCTCTCTCTGCCCTTCTGATCCTGACGGTAGAACTCATGTCTTTGGATCAGGTTGGGAATGGCCGGGGCGTAGTGGTTTCGGAGTAGCCAGTCTAGGTCTGGCCATGCCATCTCTTTTACATCTTCTGGCTTGGCCAACACTTTGGCCATCTTGAATACTGCGGGCCCACAGTGGGTCAGGAAAACAGCTCTGTTCCTGTGGTCGTTTGCATCTTTCAAGTTGTTGCTCTCAAGGAACATGAAAAATTGATCGATGTATGATTCCCAGTCCTCGGTTGCCTGGTCGAATGGTGCGGGTGGCGAGTTGCTGCCAGCCATCTCATCGGTTGTTCAGCTCGGTTGCCACATGCCTGACTGGTCTCTCTGTCTCAGGATCCCACCTTCGTTGCCAGTGTATAAGCGCGGGAAAAAGAGATTCGAGACCAGTATAACTTCAGCTCTTTATTGAAAGGTATAGATCTGTGCTGGACCTGCGAGCCACAGCATCCCTTCTTATAGAGCTTGCTGGCGGCTCGCATCCAATGACAGCTCTCTGAATCTCCCGCGATCAGCACGGCCAATCGCGGTTGATTCTTTACTGACCAATCACTGTCGTTCTTCCATCCAATCACAGCGCAGTCTGTCTTGACCAATCAGGTGAGGGTATTCCAAGAATGCTAATATGGAACATGTACTAAACTACTGGCATAATTGCAGAAACATATGTGCCACAAGTTGTCAGTTCAAATGCTTTTGATGTGGTTCCAAATATTTTTATTTGTTTTTCCTATAAATCACAACATGATTCCAAAGATAATATGGAATCTTTAAATTCTCACAATTAAACATTGCATAAAAACTAATTTCCAATGTCCACTTGTTCAGGGTTTTATGATCTCATTAGTACCACATTTCCCAAAAGTGCCAATTTTTCCTTGTAAGCCATAAATGCACAAGCTTTTATTTCTTAATGGTCATTTTAATGCTTTGTCATATAAAAAATGTTTATGTCAAAGTTCCAACTAACGAACCCAAGCACATCAGAACTCTGAGACTGGAATCTTCCTCAAAGGACTTCTTTATTGGGTGCATCGTATGAGTGCATCAAATGTAAAACCAACTCTTAATCTTTCCCATGGTTTCAGTATAATTAAAATAGGAAATAACACGCACCCCACCCCCATTGTCACAGATCACAGTTCGGTTAATTGCCAGGTTCTCCAGGCACTCCTCCCTGATTTTATCCATCACCTATGGAGATGACCTTGGTTCTCATGAGAAAGCTCTGTGTTGTGTCTGTTTATCTTATTTAATGAACAACTAGCTCACACTGTGTTAAAACATTAATCCTGGTCTCTAAACCATATCTTGCTAGGGTCACACAAGGTGCTAAACCAAAACTAAACAAGCTACTCTATGGTTTGGTGCAATGTTTCCCAGTTTATTAAACTAACTGGAGTTTATAGAATATGGCTATTGTAAACTTTTGAATTTCCAAGAATTCTTCAATGAACAAGATGATCAAAGAGGAAAAAAATAAGATGGAGGAATTTGATTGATGTCTGAATCATATCCATAGCAGGAAAAACTACTGTGTTTCTCACAAAACAAGGCCGGCCCTTATTTTTTTTTTTGACCCCTGAAAAAATGGCCAGTCCATCTTTTCCTCCCCCACCTAGAGCGGCCCATACGCACATACCTCATCGCGAGGCCACTTCTATTGGCCGACAAAAGTTCCCCGAAGGCAGAGTCCCCAGCCGCTTCAGGGCGAGGCATGGCTGCCCATGTCCCCTCGCCTTCAGGCAGTCTTTTTCAGGCAATGGAAGCTCCCCAAGTGCAGTCACCAGCCACTGCGATTGGCTGGTAGAAATGGCCTTGGGGTGAGGGGAGTGTGTGTGCGCTCGCTGTGACTATGACATAAGACTATGACTGCTACTATAATCAAGAACCCCANAGAACCCCATACTTAATGGCCCTAACTGGGACCAGAATTTCTATCGCTAAGTGGAGTGACCACACTGTTTAGCTAAGGCAGGGTTGTCAAACTTGATTTCATTGAGAGCCGCATCAGGGTTGCATTTGACCTCGGGGAGTGGGCATGGATGGAGTGGGCATGGCCAGCTCAATATCACTCACCGAGGCTCCGTTTTCAGATGTGACGGCCTCCTGCAGACCTTTGCCAGTGAAAATGGAGACCAAGGGGACTGCGTCCGGACTCCACGGGCTCCAATTTCACTGGCAGAGGCACCACAGGCTGGTACATCACTGTTTCCAGGGCAGCTGCACAGGCCAGATCGAAGCACCACATGGGCCAGATCCAGCCCGCAGGCCTTGTGACACCCCTGAGCAAAGGCCATTGGTAGTCCTGGTTATGATTATTAGGTGAGGACCATGCTATCATTAAGTGAAACTTCTCCTGATGCTTCTCCTGCCCTACCACACTCACTTCAACTCCCCATCCAACTGTGACCTTTTGGCTATCCCATATCCTCCTATCACTCCTGCACTTGGTAGCCTCAGCTAACAATCTGCTTCCTCTCACTGCTGAGGAGGTACAGCCAACCAAGATAGCTGTTGAGCCTTTGCAAGGGAGGCCTCGTGTGGTTGCACAAATGGCCATCAGCTGCCTTGTTCAGGCAAGATTCATCAGAAGTGTGAGAAAGACGACAGCGAGATGGCTGCCAAGCACCCAAATTTTGATCACATGACCACGAGGGCACTGTAACCTTGAGGACTATCCATAACTTCTTTTCATTTAGCATCGTCATAAATTTGAATGGTTGCTGGACATAGGGTCATTAAGCGAGGATTACTTCTATTTGAAGGGATTCAATTTGCACTTCTTGAACATTAACAAAAATGCTTCATCCTCCCTGCTTTCTTCCAAATTTGTATCCATTTTGCCTAATGAAGAAACTTGAAAATCTGCAATTATTTTATAAACCTTTGGTTGGCCTGATAAAGCTATTGCCTCAGTAAGATCTATGGTATATTATTATACCATGGATCTTATTGAGAAATTACATATGAGAACTTTTGAAACAGGAAGATATTAATAAAGGAACCGTTCCTTTAAAAAATGGTTAGATGTGAAAAATATTTAGAAAATAAAAGATACGGGGTTTTAAAATGCTTTTAAATGAAACATTATTGAATCAGTTCACATTTCCTCAATATGGTAATTTGGGCAATTGTAAACAAAATCAATTAACCATCTGTACAAAGTGTCCTAGCGTCATTTGATACCCAATTTCTCTGAGTGCTGGTGGGTAAAACAAATTTAGCCCAGAAATTAAGCATTCAAGCCATTCATGATGACTGGAATGAGATTGCCATATGTATTAGACAGGCAGGAATAGCTAGTAGTACTTACACTTTCTATATATAGAACATACCTTCAGCTGGTCTGTAATTTTTAATTAAATTTACAGCATGTACCATAAAGAATGTTTTTCATTTTAAGCATCCAGAATAAAACAAATTCACCAGGGAAGAGTGGATGGAAGATATGTTCAAAGCATACAACTTAGCTGCTTACTTAATTTGAGGTAAGGCTTTCTGTCAAAACTGAAAACCAGTGAAGAGCTCTGGAACATACATAGTTTATTTTATATTATTTATTTATTTGATTTGTCACTTGCTTACAAGATAATAGGTATAAGTATATACATAGTTATGAATACATGAAATGGGTATATATAAGAAAAATAAAAGA
>BHFT01041342.1:0-16720 GCA_004320025.1 Laticauda laticaudata
TCCTTCCTTTTGCCCCCTGGTCTCTGTTACTTCTAATTCTCTCTTCTGTGATCTCTCTTCTGTTGCCTTCCTGATATTGTTAATATTTTTCAAATTACTCTTTTTTGGTTTTGTTTTTTTCAAATCTTAAACATTTTCACTCTTTTTCCTCCCTTCCCCTTTTTTTCCCCACATAATTACTTGATAATTAAGATGGCTTCTTCTTTGTCCCCAACCTTCTTGTTCTATAAGCGTTTCTTGTTTAAGATAAACAGATAACAGATAATCAGAGTGGAAGGGACCTTGTAGGTCATCTAGTCCAAACCTCCACCCAAGGCGAGTGCAGACCCTACACCATTTCTGACAAATGGCAAGTCTAATCTCTTCTTTTGAAGTCTACAGTGATGGTTTCCCACCAACTTCAAGGCAAGCTGTCCATGGTTTGATTGTTCTCAACTGTCAGAAAGTTTCTCCTTGTTTTCCAGATATAAAATCTCTCTTGTTTCAGTTTCCATCCATGTATTCTTCTTTGGCCTATAGGTGCTTTAGAAAATAGTTTGACCTCCTTCCTCCTGTGGCAGCCTCATATTGAAGAACCATTTATTATGTCTCTGCTGGTCCTTTCTGTTTACTAGAATAGCTAAGCCGCAGTCCTGCACTGTTCATTGTATTGTTTTTAGCCTCCAGTCCCCTAATGCATTCTGGCTTGTGCTTCTCATGTAACTTTTTATAGAGTCTCAACATCTTTTTTATAATGTGGTGAACAAAAATTGATGCGTACTCTAGGTGTTTGTCTTACAAGGCTTTATAAAGTGGTATTTAGTACTTCCTTGATCTTGATTGTATTCCCTCTGTTTATACAATTTAGGATTGCATAGCTTGCTGCTGCACAACTGTGGTTAATATTTAGCTGGTTTGTCCATTAGAGACTTTCCAAGATCCCTTCAAACAGTTATCTGCTGAATTGAGCCTGAATTTCCAGCAAGTCTATATGTTATTATTTTTGGTTTTTCTGCCTAAGTGTAGGACCTTTACTTTTCTCTGCTATTGAATTTCATTTTATTAGATATGGCCAAGGTTCTAGTTTGTCAAGACTCCATCTGAGATCTTGAGCCTTTCTTCTTGGTGTTAGTTATTCCTCGCCAGCTTAGTGTCATCTTGCAAAGTTGGTAAGTTTCCCTTCTATTCCCTCATCAAGTCATTAAAGAAGATTATTGAAGAGTACTGGGCCATAGAAAGAACCTTGTTGGCACCCACTGCTTACTTCCCTCCTGTAGGACTATAGGACCCATTAAGGACTTACTCGTTGACTACGTATTGTCAGCCAGTTTGCGAAGGTCCATCATAATGGTTGGTGCTACTTATTCCCTTTTTTCTAGCTTTACTAGAAATAGTTGTGGCTCTTTTACTTTCTCAATGCCTTGCTGAAATTTAAATAATATTATGTCACACAGTATTTGCCTGCTCTATACTAATTTAGTCACATTGTGGTTTGAGAATGAAATATTTACTAATAACTAGCAGTCAGCCATGGGATTTCGTGTTAAAAACAGATCATGCCATGAACTTTGCGAATGATCTGTTTTTAAACAAACCCATATGCTGACTGCAAGTTATTACTTAACTTGTTTCTACAAAGTTGGCAGATCTTGTTTTTTTTATTATATTTTCCAGTATCTTCCTGCGGTATTGATGTTAAGGGACTGATTGGTCTATAGTTTTTCCTGGTTCTGGTTTTTTTCCTTTTTGAAAGATAGGAACCACATTCAGCTCTTTTCCAGTCCTCTGGTAGTTTCCGGGTGCGCTCGGATTTTTGAAAGATTATGGTGCAGTGGTTCTGGAGATGACCTCTGCCAGCTCATTTAAAACTCTGGGATGTAATCCATCAGCCCCCATGGGTTTGTTTCATCATAAGATCAACAGGTGTTATCTATTTCTTTATTTTATTTTTTGCTTATTTTCAACTTTATTTCTGGTTGTTCTTTTACAGTATGTTTTGGTGTTGGTTGAGCTATAGTTTCTTTTTGCCATGAAAGAACGGACTGCAAAGACAGGAATTAAGGCAGTTCGCTTTCTCTCTGTTGCTGTTACTTCCCTTGCCATCTTCTCTCTTTAGTGGACGACCTGGTTTCCTTGATATTTTTTCTTGTTATTTTATAGGTTGGAAGAAACTATCTTTTATACTTAATATTTGACTTTTGTTGACAAGTCTTCATAGTTCAATTTCTAGGCCTTTGACTATACTGTACATTCAGTCATTTGCAGGATTTCTGGCTATCTCCTCTTGTTTATGCCAGACTTCACATAGGCCTTAGATTGTCATGTACACATAATCACTTCGCCTTTGATTAATGTCACTTAGTACCTTTTTTTCTTTCAAAATACTGCCAATGAGAGTAATCTCGTGGTATGGACTGTCTCAGTATCAATGCTGGTTCTTGATATCTCTCTAATAGGATTTCTTGTGTATTAATCATTCCCTCCGAGCGACCTAGTATGTGGTAGCTCAGGATATGAGACATTCTTATTAGTTGCACTACACCTACTCTCTCTATGCTAGGTTATCCCAAGATTATTTTTTCAGTGGTTTGTTTCATATAAATGAGGAATTTTTGTGCATCGGCGAGTGGAAATCTTCCACGGTAGTGCATTACGTGAAGATTTATATTTGCGAATTCAACTTGCGATCTTTATTTCTAATATTCACAAGGACTAGCATAGGTATGTCAGTATAGAGTGAGTCTATAGTATAGCTGGTCGGTCTATGTGGATTAGCCTTGAAAAATTCTAGAGTGAAGACTGATGATCGGTCACTCTGCATGCCTAACATAGGCTAGTCACTGCTAATTTAAACTCCCTCTATCACTTCTTTCCTAACTCAGTATATACTCAAAATCTACAGATACACAGGTCATAGACCTGCATCCCTCTGAAAGTTTCCACGCCCTCTATCCTATTATGAGACAACGAACCAGTTGTCAGCTAGTGGTTAGGAAATCTTATATTCATTTCTCACTCTGAAGTTATGCAGAAAAATTAATTTTCCAATTGAAATATCAGAGAGATAATTGAAGTCCTCCCATATATTATTGTGTGTGTTTCACGGCCATATTCTTTGTTAGTTGGCTGGCCACACAAAAGGAACATCTATATTTTCTGCTTGATTGGTTGGCCTATGTATACACCTTTGGCCATGTCATTCTTTTTTTCTTTTATATTGATCCATATGCATTCTAGGAGGTTTTCATCTTTGGTTTCATGCATTTCTGTAACAATATAGTGGTCCTTTATATACAGTGCAACTCTACCTCCTCTTTTATGAGGTCTGGTTTTTTTTTAATAGTTTGTATCCTTTTACTAGTATGTTCCAGTCAAGGGTTTCATCCCACCAAGTTTCTGTTATTCCAACTATATCATATTTACCTTCACGTATTTGTAGTTCGAGTTCACCCTGTTTGTTCCCCAGACTTTGTGCATTTGTATATAGACCAGAGGTGCTATTCGACCGGTTTGCACCTATTCAGATGAACCAGTAGAGGTTATTTGGCATGGGTCGCTGAACCATTGGCAATCCCTGGCTGGCCATGCTCCCAACCCAGTTGACTGGTCGCTCACTTGCAATCGCTCTCCAAGCTTTTCGTTCCCAAGTCCTCTTTCTTCCCGGGGAAAAGGAAGAAAGGCATGGATGCTGCAAGTATCTCTTTCCCCTTGTGAGTTAAAGTGCTGGAGTGAGAAGGAGTGCGGTCTGACAGAGGGTGTAGGGGTGAATCAAGCCTCGGAGCACTTTTGCAATGTAAAAGAAATGCATTTTGGAAGCAGGTCTTTTAAAAACTTCTCCAAAGATTCCCCATGAACGCTGCAAGTATTGTTTTCCCCTTGTGAGTTAAAGTGCTGGAGTGAGAAGGAATGTGGTCTGACGGGGGGGTGGGGGAATCCACTCAAGCCTTGGAGAAATTTATAGGAGCTGCTTCCAAAATGCTTCTCTGTTAGGTGCTCTGTGTGTGTGTGTGTGTGTGCATGAGAGAGGAAGAAAGAAAGAAAGAAAGAAAGAAAGAAAGAAAGAAAGAAAGAAAGAAAGAAAGAAAGAAAGAAAGAAAGAAAAAAGAAAGAAAGAAAGAAAGAAAAAAATAGGAAGAGAGAGAGAGAGATAAAACTCTGTGCTATTATTTTTAATTGTTCCATTATTTATCATGTGTTAATATTTTACACTGTCCCTACACCTAGGGTGATTTTCTTTTGCCCAGGACTACCACATATTTTTCAGGTTTACATATATTCAATGTCAATAGTCCAGAGCATAAAATANCAAGAAAACTGAGGATGCCAAACTCTGAGTAGAAATCCTGGGAAAGGTGTCAGAATAATACTTAGAAAGGACCTTGGGGTGAACCCTATACAATTTCAGAGAAATGGCTGTCCAGTCTTTTCTCAAATACTTCCAGTGATTGAGCACCCAGAACTTCTGGAAACAGACAGTTACACTGGTCAGGAAGTTTCTCCTCAGTTTTAGGTTGCTTCTCTCTGTTCAGTTTCCATCCATTGCTTCTTCTTTGCATTCTGCTTCTTTGGAAAATACCTTGTTCCCTTTTCTTTGTGGCAGCCCCTTAAACGTCTGTTGCCTATCACACTCTTGAGTAAAGCATGTGAGCCATTTCCTCCTTTCAGTGGTCTGTGAAAGTACATCTATAGTATGCAAATAATAAAGTCAAAAAAGGTGAACAACACTTTTACAGAAGTATACATAAGTTGAGGCTGGGTGACAAGGAATGGCTGGGAGGGGTGAGGCACTCCTTGATGTGAGTGACATTGAATTGGCCATGCCCACCCAGTCACATGACCACCAAGCATGCACACCCAATCACATGACCACAAGCCACACCCACCAAATAAGCCACACCCATAGAACCGTTAGTAAAAAATGTTGAATTCCACCACTGATATAGGCACTTGATAACTTTATGTCTGACACTGTGTTACTATCTACATAATCTGTGTTGTGCCTGTCTGCCCCTACTTTCTTGCCACCTGTTTGATAAATGCATATGATATGGCACTCACTATTAAATGCTTGGTTTTGGTTGGCATCAAGGTTGATAATCTTACCTGCACAAACATCTATTTTGCATGCACTGGTATCCTTATTAGTTTTAGGTTGCTAGGGACAGAAATGTTCTGAATCCATTAATTTTCTGTCCCTGCTGTTCAGTTTAAATGTTTATCTGTGAATTTAATGCCAAGTAACTCAGTCCCTTTGTTGTTTCTCATAGTTCCAGATCTCCATTTCTAAAAATTGAAATATGAAGCCAAAAGAAACTCTTCCTTCTTGTGCATCTTCTTACTGTTTTTTAAGTTCCATTTTCAGTTTTTCTCAAAGTGATGCCATTTTAAGCACTTTCAAACAACCACCCGATTGATTTTAGTCATTTAAATCCAATAACCAAAAATCAAAAAATCATCAAGTAATCCAAATAATCCAAAGCTATTTCTTCTTGCTTCTTTTTTCCACTTTCCCTTCCTGAGTTCTATTATTTTGTCACAAAGTTTCAGTTCAATGTATCTTTTAGGAATCTTGTTAAAGTTTCACTGTAGGTTCCTTTTAGTTCCAGGCAGTTTCCTCCATTTTTCCAGATCCCGCCCTTTTATTCTTTTTCTCTCCTTTCCTGTTTTTAACGATTTTTGAGTATCCAAAAGTCTTTGTTATCCCTTTGACATTTTATTTTCACCTTAAACGCCTATTGATGTCCAAGTGGATTTTTGTCAATTTCTTACTTAAATCTCTTAGTTGTCAGGATAAGGAAGGGAAGAAAGAAAAAGCGAAATCCTTTCCCTTCCCTTTCTCCTTCGCTGCTTCAAAGTCTTCTTTGGGAACAATGTTATTTTTTACAGTTCAAATTCCAGGGTACCTTACGTTGTTGCTTTTTCAGTTTAATCCAGTCAACAAAAGCTCAATTCAGCAGACCTTAAAAGATTCTAATATGCAATTCCTCAATAATCTCACAATTTTGCAAAATTTTCACATGTTTGTGTAAGATTAGATAAGTTTTTTATCGTGTGTGTGTGTGTTTTTTGTTTTGTTTTTCTTAAGATTTCACAGATACTTACATGTATGGTATTCAGTTTTGTTTGGGTATTTACCCACGTCATTATAGTTGTGCTTTTAATGTTGCAGCAACGTTTTGGCAGAATCTCATCTTCCATCATCCAGCTTCGGTATTGTGTTCGTCTGTGAGTCAGACTCACAGTCAGAAGTCCCCTGTGCATCATGCCCAGCCACGTACATTGGACAGACCAATAGAAGAATAAGTACCCGCCTGGATGAACACAAAAATGAGTAACGATGAGAACAATTCCTACTAGATTCAACACATGACAGAACAGGTATAGCCTGCTTCCAATGGACACAACCCTAGCCCATTTAGTCAGATGTATGCACCTGTATGTGGGTCACTATCACAGCGTTGGTGTAATTTGAGGCTAGCTATTGCCATTGTGCGGATGGTTTTTTAATATATCCTGATGGTTGGTTTGACCGTCTGTTTATTGGCTTGGAGTTTGTTGATTGGTTTCTGTTCTCTTGTCTGTTTTGTGGCTCTTGATGGCTCGGCACACTGTTTTCTGTATTGGAGTTTTCGTGCAGCTTAGGCTTCGTGAAGGCGGCTATATATTACTTAGGAAGCAAGGTTTCATCTGGGTGCCTGGTGGGGTGTGTTTGAGCTGGAGAATATCAGAGGAGAGTCTGTTTTGTGCCAGGGTTGTCTTGCTTTTGGTGTGGAGAATATTTCTATTTGGAGTGCGGCTTCAAATGATTGACAAAATGCAAGACCTGATTCCAACCGAACTATTAGTCATATTGTGATACTGAGTAATCCTCTCTCCCTTCAGGCTTCATTGCTCTTCCTCCCTCTGGCAGGGCTTTCACAGGACTATCAGGCTTATAGCAGAGCACTCAGGGCCTGAGCGCGGGACTTAAGAGGGCTTGAGCGCAGGGACTCAGCAGCAGGCCTTTGATGCGCTTTAGCTTTGGGCTTGGTCCAACACAAGCAGCAGCTTCTCAGGTCAGTAGCCAGGGGTGGCAGATGAATGTTCTGGCTTCATTGGCACGCTGAAGAGTAGCACGGCTTCCTTTTCTGTCTGACTGATGACCATGGTGTTCCTGCTAGTATTGTGCGATGTATTCCCCTTGATGCTGCTGAATGCGTCGCATCCTTTATATATCCGCGAGAGCTGAACCGAATTATATCCCTGCATGGCACGTGAATGCTTTGCATCAACTATAAATCGTGCGGCATCCACTTTTGTCTTGGCGTCCATGAGCTCGAGTTCCTCTTGATCTGCCGCTCCTTAGGCGTGAGCTTTGAATTTCCCCGGACCCTTGGAAATAGATCATAAAGAAATAAAAAGATTCTATAAACAATCAATGAACATCCCAAATAGATAATACAATCCAAGTTATTTTTAGATTCTTATTATAACTCTTGTTTATAACAATTTACGCAACTTATAGTGGAGATGAGAAGAAATGGAATGGACCACACATATTAAATTGTGGTCTGCTGTGTCCTTTATGCAATACGTTTTCATCGTCGCAGGTGCGGACCTTTGCTTTACATGTATGGTATAGCTATTGTCGTGATATTTTACACATCGATTTATGTTTGTGATTTTTAATTTTTTGTAACATTTCACCAGAATCTCATCTGCCATCTACGGCTTCTTATTGTGTTATCTGTGATTCAGACTCATAGCCATTTTGTATATACTATACAACTATGTTGTTAATATATATACACGCATGATCTACATCTTCAAGATAGAAGATGCCATGCTCAGGCAACCATAACCTACCAGCTCAATAGATTTGCTACATTATCTTTATATTTTATTTTCCATATTTATCTTCAATTACTTAACAAATGTTCGTGACAACTTGCATATGGGTAATCAATTTATTAAATTTAACTTTATTCTCCCCATTTTCCACGATAAATTATGGCTAAAATTAGAACTGAGTTCAGAAGTTGTACTTGGGCAATATGCCTATATTGATGTTGTACTGTTCACTTTTTTCCTAGAATGGATCAAGACTCATGATCTGCTTCAATATTAAATGTTGCTGAGATTAGTCATGGAGGTTCTTTTAAAGTGCAATACTATATATACTAGTATCATCAATTTATTTAGAGAAGACCGTAAGATAATAGCATAGATTTGCAACCTACAGTTATCTATGGGTGTCATTGAATTCTATTAATATTACCAGAGGCTTTTACCAGGGGCAGGATTCAAATTATATTAACATCGGCGGTCTGTGGGATGTGGCTTAGTTGTGGCCGTGTGGCTTGGTACGTCATGTTATTGGTGTGCGGTGTGCGCCAACTCAATCCAACACACAATCTCTGCCTGGCCTCTCATGACCTGTGGGGCATGCCTGAAGTCATACGTTGTTGAAAAATGCGTCATAAGTCACTATTTTTCTATATGAATGGTCCTGCACAACAAGCAAAGTAGCGCAAGAGAGGGAAAAACTTTGAGAGATGTTCCTGGACAGAAAGTTTAGCCCTGCCAAGAATGCTACATAAGGGTTAAGGAGAGAAGTTTCTGTAAGCCAGCACCAGAATGGGTTTCCTTCCTGCTTACCTTTCAGAATTAGGCCAGTTAAATTTCTTCTAACCAATGGTTTATATTCTGAACTGTTAGTAGTGCTTAAGATAGTGAACTTAGGGTGCAAAACTGGTAGCATTCCACACCCCTGCTATTATCATGTTTTCATTAAAAAAATTTTTTCTTTTTCATTAGGGAGCTGAAGGTTACATTTTCGTACAACACTCAGAAAGATGATGTAAGTAATAGAAGGTGGTATATAATCTATTTAGACTAAAATCTAATCTATCTAACACAGAAAATATGTTTTACTTTATTTTGTTGTTCAAACCAAATATATAGACAACAAGTATAAGTATAACACATCGGTAATAACATGCATGAACAATGGATAACGAACAAGAAAAAAAAGAAACACCTGGACAGGATGTAGGCATGTTGGTGCACTTATGCACAGCCCCCTACAGGGACTCTTAGCCAAAAGGTGAGGTCATAGTAGACAGCTCTAAGATTTAAGTTTTTGTTTGAGGGAAGAAACCCAGAGTCCAGGCATGAGTATCATCAGACATTGCCACTCCTGTAGGCTGTTAAAGCATTTTCCTCCAATCCTTGTATTGTGCAATTATCTTGAGTTATGTATCTATTGTTTGCTCTTAGCTGTTTTATGGTTGAAGTGAAGATTCATTGACGGAATAGGACATTGCAAATGGTATTAATTTATATACCCTATATTAGAGTCAGACGAAGACGGAGTAAAGATAATTCAAGGTTTTTAGGTCGTAGAATTTCAGCTTGGTGGCATAAGTATATTTTACAATGAGTATGAGGAATTGAGAACTCTCTTTGTGAAGTATGTCCTGACCTTCTACTGTGCTAAACTTCGATACCATAATGTGGGTTCAGACTGATGCAGCTCTATCTCGAGTATTGCATTCTAAGCAAATGTCTTCAATCATTGCTTCTAGTTATTAGGTCAAATAATTATCAAGATAACAAAGCTGACTAAAGATTAGGTATAGCACTCTTAATGCCTTTTTGGCTTTGTAGTATATAGCTGGGCTATCAGCACATAGGTTCATATACGAGATGAAGTATTCCAAGGATCCTTTACAGAGTCTTGATCAAATCAACAAGATTGTGATATTTCAGCTTGTATTCTTATTTCTGATTTATTTTTTTTTGCTAATTATGTGAAGACCAGAGCATGTTATTGTTAGAGATTTCGAAGTTGCCATTTGTTTCATCATTCTGATGAAGTCAGATCTTTTTGAAAAGACTAGCATATGATCGTGTGATATTGAAGAAGCTTTACATCATCAGTGCAGAGAATTGCATTTCTAGCTTAATTGATTACACAGAGGGTCACTTATCGTGCGGTATGAAGAGAGACTGGATCCTAGAACACTGCTTGGACGGTAACTGATTTTGATAGGTATTCCATTTATGCCCAGTTTGTTTCGACAGGAATGCTTCCTATTCCAGTTTATGCAGGTGTCCAGACCGATACCATAACATATTTAGTTTAAGGAGGAGATGTAATGTTACCAACTGCGTAGTTTGTCATGTACCACTGAATCAAAGGCTTTACAGAAGTCTATGTAAATTGCATCAATTGCTTTGCCCTGATCAAGTTGTTAGTCCATATGTTTTTACAGAGTAAGAATTACAGATTACAGGATAATTTTTTTCTGAAACTAAATTTTTTATTAGAGAATAGGTTGTTTGTCTGTAAGTGGAAGATGATGGATTGGTTAATAAATGATTAAATGATAAATAGTACTTGGTACATTCCTATTATTTTGTAAACCAGTTCTTATTCTATTTTCAGTAGTCAAGAATATTTACATCTGAAAGTAAGCTTTATTACCTCTTGTTGAATGTATCATTTTTTTATTCCAATTATATCACAATATATTCAGATTAAGAGCATAGAACATCTTTAATTACTGAGGCTCCATTGAGAATGAATCATTTGGAATATCATGTTTAAGACCTAGAAATCTTTTCCTTTCAATTTTTCCCATCGTACAGTCTTCCATAACAGGCTTTCTTAGTCAACGTAGTGGCCAAAAACCATATATCAGGGATTTTATTGTCTTGGAGTCTGACATCCTAATGAATTAGATTTTATAATAAACGTAGAAAGTTATATATCATCTGAAAAGAAAAGAAAATATACTGATTTATTATCAATTTAATCAGTTTAATATTCAGGACTTCATCATAGTATTAACTTTTCATTCAAATGTTGTCTACAAAATCTGTCCAAAAATGCTAATATTAAAGAATTCAGAAGTGTCCATTGAAGTCCATGTAACAGATATGGTCATGCCATTAAAGTCCCATTTTTTGTGTAAATGCATGAAATATTAATAAAAGGGTCAGACTTCATTCTGGTTCCCCTCATCATACACAAATGCCGCTAAGAGAGGAATCTCTCATTTTCAAAGAACTATTATTTTTCCATTTAAATTTGGGAGGATATTTTTTGTTGTTTAATATTGATGGGGGTATTTTAGGTCTCCAGGGTACACTTATATGGCTTTGGCAACTGGATGCAGTCCATGTCTCACCAGTTAGCCATCCTCCGTATTTTGAACTTCGCCATAAATTCAGTGTGAACCAGGATTTTTTCTGCAATGTTGTGAGTAACTCAGTGCATTACAAATAGGAATAAACTTTACAAGCAGAAAGGATTGAAAAGAGCATTTCTGAACTTATCTTTCTAATATGCTTTCACTCACTAGGAAGATGGCAAGTAGTCTCCAAAGAAATGTATGGCTAAGATCTTGCCAGAACAAACAAGTTCCACCAATATGTTTAAAACATTGCCCAAATAGATCTGGAATTTTGGGTAAAAAACCATTCATTTCCTGGCTTAACTTAAATCTCCTTCTTTGGCACCCTTTCCAGAGCTGGCTGCATTATTTGTGATTCTGGCTGGCTACTACTTCAGACTGAAGTTTTACAACATATGTCTGCTAGTCATTAACCATACTGGGCTGTAGTAAAATATTGTCCTCCTGTTCATAATTTCCTATCTAATTTAGGAAGAATTTAAACCTAATTTTGGAAACAAAAGGAAGATTAAAAAGGAAGTAGAATTAAGGAAATAAGACTAATAATAATAATAATGTTTTCTTGGACCTGCCAAGGAAATCAAAACAAGTACAAATATTGCAACAGACCAATTTATTTTGTTATATTTACCATACAGCATTTGTTGGTTGACAAATATTTCAAGGAAGAGTGATAACTAAGTACATGAAATGGCTGTGTACCTTAACGTTAGCTTTTTCCATGCTTCTCTTTATACCCACAATAGGCTAGAAGTTGATAGCACATTGTTTCAAGCTGAAAACAAAAGGTAAACAGTGACTTCATGATGAAAGCAATTCTGAAATTTGGAGAAAGGCTGAAATTGCTAGTCTAATGATTCATGGGAATGCAGGCTCAGACGGAGTGACTTTCTGGCAGGTCAGCTGAGTTCTTACTGCACCTGCATCTTCAAATGAAGTCTCCAAGGGATGCTGAGCCCTAAAAACAGATGAGATTTATCTTTACCTCTCAGCAAGGTGCATCAAGCATTACTCATTTTACATTCTATAGGGCAATTTCATACCATTAGAGTTGGTTGGGCAAATATATCACAATATCCCATGGGGTATTTTTATATTAGGAACATATTTCTCACAAGCGAGTTTGGTGATTTGGTGGAGAAGCAAGCACACAAAGGAGACTAAAGCACAGATGGGAAAACAGGCTTGTTGCTGTTATTGAAAGTGGCCATAAAGAATATATTTCTGTGCAGAGCAAATGCCATCCTTCCTGCAAAATGCAAGGGTTTTATCAGGGAGAATATTGAACTTGTGCCCTCTCTCCTGTTCTCCAAACTCACAAGAGAACCAAACAATCTTATGAGGCTGTGTGAAAGAAAGAAAGAACAAGATCTTTCAATCGGCTTGTGAATGGACTTTTGCTCTCATTTGTAACTGAAAGGGGGGACAGATGGTGCTAATGCAGCTAATTGTGATGGGAAGGGTGTAAAACAGTCTTGCCAAGCTATTCTAAAGAAAGGAAGGTTATGTGCTCTGTAGCAATGAATTGAAAAAAAAGGCTTCTCCTCCCTGGCATGAATAAGCTATAAACAAGGGAGATGGGGTGCTTTCATGGAGCTCAACAATGCTATAGCTCTTCTTGGCTTTTGGCTTTAGCTAATGGGGGAAAGAAGAAAGAAAAAGAGAGAGAGAGATGAGACAGAGACAGAGACAGAGGAGTTATGACGATCACAATATCCCATTACAATCAAATGATCACAACTCAGCAATTGGTTCATATTTATGACTATAGTAGCATATTGCAGTCATCTGATTACAATCTGAAAACCTTCCACAAGTAAAATCAGTTGGAGAAATCAGATTCACTTAATGACTATGTGATTCACTTAACAATCACATGATTCGCTTAATGATCAATAGTTGTAAAATCAAATCCGATCATGTAATGGCTCATTTAGTGACCACATTGTTTTCTGGTCCCAATTGTGGTCATAAATCAAGAACTACCTATAATGCCTTCCAGTTTCATATGCAACATCCAAGTACAAAAACATAATTTTTAAGGAAGAAAACCCTTCTTTTCATTCTCATCATTTTTTTTCCATATCTGAAGCAGATGTAGACATTTGCCAATATATTTCTTCAGATAATGCTCAAAACACAGAATCTGAATATCAGTTACTGGATTATAAGACTATATTTAAAAAAAAATCCATAAATGTTTTTCAAAATCAAGTGCTCACATCTATAGTAATGTGTGTCTCAGCCTTGGAAGTGTGATTTTCAATATTGGATAAGCAAGAGGCATATCTGCACAATAAATCTTTCCCTCTCTAAAGTCCTTGAAGAACTGTTGCAGAAGTTCTAGTATAGGGCAAAAAAAGGCCAGAAAAGTTGTTGCTTATGCTTATGGGTTGCAGCAGGATGAAGAAATCACCAAAGTTTTAATGGGGGGAAGGAAGAATCAAGGCAAGACTGGCACAAGACTTTCCCTTTGTGGCCTTGCAGATAACACAGAATATCTAAAGAGAGACTTCAAGGGGAAAAGAAAGATTCTTTTTCATGCAAGCAACATTGATATTCATGCTGTATATTACAACTGTCACAAAGAGAAGCATGTGCCCTCTTCTTATCAATGTCTTCCTTTTTTCCCCTAAATCTTAGGAAAATCTTCCTATATCTTATCAATATCTTCCTTTTATTTCCTAAAACAAATAATACTTAAAGCTGGAATTTCATCCTTTTTCCTTGGAGTAAGTTCAGCTAGATTCAGCAAAACTTCTGATTAGTCTAACCTGGAAGTTGCCTATTTATTGCAACAGCTAAAGTGTGTTTATCTGTTTTTCTTAAGCTTGACTATTTTATTAATATCTACCAGGTTAAATCATATATGAATGGAAGTGAAACAACTAGTTTAGCATAATATTTTGTAGTATCTTTGGTCAAGGATGAAGAGGGATCCCTCTGCCAGGCATCATGTTTTAATTGGCATTTCTCCAGTTTTACTTTTTTTAAAAAAATGATGCCTTAATATGTCAACAATTAGGAATTGTTGTTATAGAGTATATTTCTGGGATAAATCAATGCTCTAAAATGGAGAGAAGAGTCTGCAACTATAGTCCTCTTTGGGACCAAAGAAAATCTATTCCAGTTCCTTGTCTAAGCACTTTTATCTGAAGGATAAACTATTATGATCAATATGTTCTAGTGCGAAAATTTTCTCTTGACTTAATTCCACTTTTTCCATTAAGCTAATTGAAATTTTGTCTGCTAAACAAAATAACAGAAGAATCTAAGGTGATTGATTCATGGGAAAAACACATTCTCAGGAGCAGATGTTCCATTCTGTTCTGAAATATTACGTAGAATAGCTACATTGTTCACTGAATGTAGACAGCTGTCTGCAAAAAAGCGTAGCACAATAAAACCTGCTGGTGCTTTAAGGTGCTACAGACGCTGTTTTTGTTTTTATTCCAAAGATTGGCTCTGTTACTCTTGTAAAAACTGTGTATTACAAATAGCAATGCAACAGCAGAAACAGAGGACTGACACAGTAGCAGGATGAATGGCAGAAAGAAAATTTATACAAATTGCTCTAAATGAATGTAGCATATGCCTTGCAAATACTAAGGCTCCTTAGGGTGTTGTTTTATCTTTCTTAAAGAAAAACAATTAAAATAATACATTTAAGGTAACATTTACAATGCTTACAAATGTTAGTTAATGTCCTAAAGTAGAAACACTATCCATCAAGAAGAGTTTATTCAGCTTTTAAATTTATTTCTTAAAAGTATGGTACTGAATTCCAGAAGATTCAACTATGTTTATGAATTTGACACCATTTTTTGTTCTCTTCAATCTAATGGAAAGTTAGTAATAAATGAGATTAAGTGGCTCAGGAACTTTGACCATTCATCTGTTTGTTCACCAGTAGATAATTATCAGAATAGAATGGGATCAAATTTTAGGTGGAAAGAAAAATAAAAAGATAATTGACTTTGAAAATGGACCAGAACTAGCCAGGAGCAGTGGAAAAACATCCTTGATCAATTATATGCAGACTGGAATTTTCTTTCATTTCCCTTTTATAATGTATTTTGCCTCAACAATCTACACATTTCTTACTAAATGGGGCAAAACTAATCTCACATTTAAAATTTCTATATAAGGAGAAAATATGAAAGTTATCTATTCTAGTTGAAAAACCACTTTATTTTTTCATTTGCCTTCACAGCTTATTTCAATTCATTTCATCTTTCTGCAGTCTCATTGAAATCAATTTACCCTTAAACTTTATTGTAACCTACAGTATGTATTTTAAAAACAGTTTATCATTTAAAAGCACACTTTCTTCTAGTAGTAGCACATAGCATAGAGCAGAGTCACTGGAGAGAATAAAGGTCACTCTACACTTACACTTACTATTAGATAGAAAGTTTTAGGTATAGTATATTTACAAATTATTATAGGTATTAAGGTGCAGGTTTAATTGAGTTAACTGTTTAATTCAGTTTTGACTGAATTCATTGGTAGGACTGAGGTGGGGAGGTGGGGAAAGGAGGGATAATTTTCTTAATTAGAACCTAAAAGCCTTCCACAAATCACCAATTCATATATATAGGAAAAACTATCTGTACTATTCTGGGGAATTGTATAAAGTCAGAAACAAGGATGCTTTAAAAAGAGAGAATGGGACCTTGTTCACATATATTTGGTCTGGCTCTTTTCATTGTTTAATCCCAACCCAACATTGATCTGCAGGTTATTCCCTGGAGAATATACCTCCAGGCATAAATGGTGCTCAGTCTAAGAAAGATTGAGAGTTCCCTAAAGAAAAGATATGACTTTATAAATATATTTACTAAGGTAATATTTTATATTTCAAGGCAAATGTATGCACAAAATGACCCTTAGGGTTTCCTTAGCAATTGTACGTGGTTTAAAGTATAAGTATAAGTAAAAAGTATCTGTTTCCAGCCACAGTGGCTGTCCTCAGATAAAGATAATGAGAATCCATGACATCCATCCTAACCTCAGTATAAGTTTTGACTAAGCTGTAAAATATATATTTTATCCACTGATTTATCTCTACCTTTATATCTGGTACAGAAATTGAATTTGGACAGTTTCTCAAGACAGGTGGAAAGTTACCTTAGATAAACCTTTCAGGCCCTTGAGGAAAAGCAAGGCCAGTCCAGTCTAGATCAAGAGTGAGGTTGATAACTTCTAAAGAATTTTAAAAAACTCTAAAGCCTACCATTTGGCCTCTTGACCTTCTGAAGAGCTGCAGGAAATCATCCTGTGTCATAGAAGGGGCTGAAATATGGGGTTTTAAAGGTGGGCTTTAAGATACCCATTCCTACTGTTCTGTCCGGAAAGAAGCGCGGGAGACTGGGTTCCAAACAACAACTATTTTATTTAAACTCGCAAGGCAAAAGATATGGAACCTAGCCCAAGCCACGGCAGCCCTTTATATAGCGGCTTGCCTGCCGGCTTGTGGCCAATGACACTTGTTTAACTCTTGGCAGCTTCCCGGATTGGTTCTTAGTGAACCAATCCGTAAGTGGCCTTTTTGGCCAATC
>BHFT01041345.1:0-15841 GCA_004320025.1 Laticauda laticaudata
GGATCACCTGCTACCTGTTTTCGCCAAAACTCTACATGACACACTTTGAAACAACACCTAGAAAAATTATCCAACAAACCCAAACTCTGGCCAATTACTAGATGACAACTTCATAACCCAATGGAAAAGAAAATTGAACAACTTCCTCACACATCTCAACAGCCATACACCCCAAATACATCACCATGGACAAAGCCAACATCAACTTCCTTCTATTCTTATATATAAAAAAGCCATGACCTCCTGACAACACTTCTACCCAGAAGAAAACACATTACAAAACGCTACTATATGCACTCTACACCACCCACCAAACAATCCAATTCCTATCCAGACACTCATCTCCAGAACAAAATGCTTAGCCAACGAACACACCTAAAAAACTGAACACACACTCTCACAAGTACTAAAACATCGGATTCCTGCCCCAAAAAGATTTACCCACCATCCAAAAGAAACCCAACCAAAATCAAGAAAGAACAAGAGAATGGCTAAATCCCCTCCTCCATATATTAAAGCACTACAGACAAAAATCCGCAAGATCCTCCAAAGACAACATCTAAAACAGCATTCTGCACAAACAGAAAAAATCCACAACCTAAAAACCCCTAAAACAAAATCGGTTAGAAAACCAAGAGTATACATAATCCCTTGCACGCCTGTCCCACCACATACATCAGACCAAAACTAACAAACAGATAAGTGCACCACATTGAAACAAAAACTCAAATCAAAAAAAAACTGACCTCTCCTGTCCAACTACCTCAAAGCAATAGAACATGAATTACTTAAATACCAAAATATCACCAAAACTGAACACTTTAAAACAACAGAATAATCAAAGAAGCATATAAATAGAAAAACGCCCACACAGCATGAATAACGAGATGATACCTCGCACCTACCATCCATGGAACTGCCTCATGAAAAACGATACCGTAATATGAAGAATGAGACCAGACTAAACCCACGATTGCCACACAAATGCTTATACCCACACTTCCACGTAGAAAAAAGCACCACACAACAAGAAGAACATACCACAGGACCGAACCAAACAAACAGATTAACTCACCCAGCCAAAACCCCAGCAACTAAAACTAACCTGAGCACAAACCAGCCCCACCTGAACAGAAACCACTCCCCCATCCCAATCAAACAGCCAACCCCCACCAATCGAACAAGCCAAGCCCCCCACCCTCAAGTCACACCCCCATCACAGTTTAAAGGAAGAATCAGCTGCAAGCTCACATTACCGACGATAAACTCAATTTAGTAGCATACATAACTGTGAACTGAGTTCAGATTTCAAACTAGTATTTTCATGTTCTAATGGGAAGGAAAACATTCACATCCACATGATTTCGATGCGAGCTTTTCCTCAGAAGATATCCAAGTTATTCTCAAATGGCAGAGTAAAAACTCAATTTAGTAGAATACATAACTTTTGAGCAGAAGCTCGGCATTTTCAAAACTAAGTTCATTTTCAGTTCTACAGTGTGGGAACATTGAACATTCGCAATGATTTTCAATGTGAGCTTTGCTCTAGGACATTTCCCAAACATATTTCAAAAATAGAGGTATAACTTGACGGTAGATTCATCAAAATGAAGGTAACTCATTTATTAGGATATACATAACATTGAAATGAGCTCTGATTTCAAAAACTAAGTTCATTTCATGTTCTACGCGGTGAAACTTTGAACATCCACATTAATTTGATCCGAGCTTTTCCGAGGAATATCAATTTTTATATCTCAAAATGGTAGATAAAAAACTCATTTAGGAGGATACGTAACATATCGAAGCTGAGCTCGGGTTTCAAAACTAAGTTCATTTTCATGTTCTACGCATTGAAAAGGCTTGAACATCTGTATGATTTCGGTATGCGAGCTTTCCCTGAGGACAATCCAAGACATATTTCCTCACACAGTGAAACAGGTATACTTAGAAACTAGATCTTCAAAATGGAAGGTAGAACTTCAATTTAGTAGGTTACATAACAATATGAAGCTGAAATCGATTCAAAACTAAGATTCATTTTCATGTTCTATCGCAATTGGATATACATGAACATCCGCTATTTCGGATGCGACTTTCCCTGGAGAATATCCAAACATATTTCAAAATGAAGGTGTAACTTAATCTTCCAAAATAGAAGGTAGAACTCCATTTATAGTATACACTAACTAGTGAACTGGGCTCCGATTTCAAAACTAAATCATTTTTTTCGGGGTGAAAACATTAACATCCGCCATGATTTTCAGATATGAGCTTTTCTGAGGAGATATCCCAAGCGCATAGTTCACAAATGAAGGTGCAACTTATCGAATAATTTACCAAATGGACGTAGAACTCAAATTTATTCGGCATAGTAAACTTATGAAACTGAGCTAGATTTTCAAAACTAATTAATTTTATGTTCTACGGGTCGAAACGCTCAAGAGGAGATATCCCAAGACATATTTCAAAATGGAAGGTAGAACTTAAAGGTAGATCTCAAAATGGAAGGTAGAACTCAATTTAGTAGGAATACATAACTTATGAAGCTGAGCTCGGATTTCAAAATTTAGCTCATCTTTATGTTCTGCGGGGTGGCAAACATTGAACATCCACCTGATTTTCAGAACCAAGCTTTCCCTTAGGAGATATCCCAATTCATATCTCAAAATAGAATTTAGAACTCAATTTAGTAGGAATACATAACTTTTGAGGTAGAGCTTGGATTTCAAAATTAAGCTCATCTTTATGTTCTGCGGGGTGGGAAGTGTTGAACATCCACTTGATTTTCAGTCTGAGCTTTCCCAGAGGAGATATCCTGAGGCATATTTCAAAATGGAAGGTAGAATTGAATTTAGTAGGAATACATAACTTTTTCAGCAGAGTTCGGATTACAAAATGAAGCTCATTTTCATGTTCTGCAGGGTTGGATCGGTTGAACATCGACTTGATTTTCGGATCCGAGCTTTCCCTGAGAACATATCCCCAGGCATATTTCAAAATGGAAGGTTTCTTAGATGTGAACGAAATTAGTCAATGATATCCCACCAATGTACATTTTGACAAAATATAGTTGAACAACAGAAAAAAGGAGATTTATGAACTCCTTGAAAGTAACAGGTTGGTTATCAGAAATGGATTTGTCGGGAAGAAAATTGTCAGGATATTCCTCTCCCAGGAGGCCCAGAGAGGAAACCTGAGCTAGGCCTACTTCGCTGTAATGCTGCATTGACTGGATTTGGGGAGTCAGAAAGTACAAATCTCCCACCAACCCTTTTTTTATGCAGCTGTAGGTTTCCTCTTCTTATCTGGTTCTTCCCCAGGCAGAATCTCTCCTCCGCCCCCCAAAAGTTTTTCCTCCTATCACTACCCTTTCTAAATGGATGGTGGAAAAGGGGGGGATGTTACTTATGTGCTCCATGCCAGTCATCCTCATATATTATTTCATTTCCTAAATACATTATGGAAATACTGCTGGTATAACTTGATCTCAAGAAAGAGTAACAAACAATTTTGTGAAGTGATCAGAAACCCAGTTAAGTGAGGGGTGGATGGTATGATAATTTAGTGGATAAAAACTGATTTAAAAATGGTACTCCAATATTTTTTTTAATCTTTGTCATAAAAATGGGGAGATTTAACATTTTGTCATAATTCATCATTTTTTCTATATTGTCATAAAAAAAATAGAGTTGAAAAATCACTATCATACAAGATTTATAACAATTCTCAGGCAGATGTACTTTGATCTTTTTTAAACATTACCAAATTTCCAGAAAAATATTTTCGATTTTAGTCATACAGTTCTTTCTAGGAGGAAATCAGAAATATTTTCAGCAGTAGAAAAATATCTGGGTTTTAGGATTTGTTAAATTATACTATCTCATATAAGAACATTAATGATGAAGGATTGTGCCAGGTTCATAAGTATCTAAGGGAGCCAGCTTGGTTTACTGGTTAAGCCCCTGAGCTAGAAAGCAAGAGGCTGTGAGTTCAAGTCCTTCCTTGATCATGAAAGCCATCTGGGTAATTTTGGGCCACTCTCTAAGCCCCTAGTTGTTCCAGTCCCAGATTTGCTACTGCATTGTAGAAGGTTGCATGTGTGCGTTCAATTGTACATTCGTGAACGGTCCAGTTAAAATGAGGTAGATTGAAGTCACCAAGAAATATAAAACATGTGGGAAGGATGTTGCCCATGTTAGTAGTGAATTTAGCTTTTTTACATGTTGGATGTCATAATCTGGGGCTCTGTAACATGGTAAGAATAGAAATGTGATGTTTAAGGATAGTTCACAGATGATGGTCTGAGGAAGAGCATGCTCTTGGGAAACTTGGATGTTTTTAGATTTAAGGACTTTTTATAGAAGATAGCAACACCACCTCCTCTACGGATGAAATGAAAGTCATCTGGGTAACTTTGGGCCACTCATTCTCTCCCAGCCCAACTCACCTCACAGGGTTGTTGTTGTGGGGAAAATGAGCACAACTACTTATTAGTACTTATTGCCCTTACTCCTCTTTTACTTCTCTGAAAAGGATGCAGTTCAAATTATGATGAATAAAAACAAAAACAGATACTAAAAAATGAATAAATACATAAAATAAAAATTATTTTACTATTCATCCTGATGTTTCCTTAAGCAAAGGAGAAAAAAACATCAAGATGAATAGTAAAATAATTTTTATTTATGTATTTTATTTATCTAAGGTTCCCCAGGCCTTAGAAACTGGCAAAAATTACTTGCTAAGCAATTGGCCACTAAGCGAGGGCCTGGTTATGAAGTGAGGACCACTTAAATTTGGGTTGCCAGACACATGGTCACATGGCCACTCCCACCCCATCACATGACCACCTAGTAACTCCCAGTCAGCAAGCCACTCACACCCAGTCACACTACCAACAAGCCACACCCATTAATTAGGCCACACCCAAAGAACTAGGAATTAATAAATTTGAATCCCACCCCTGAAACTCAGCCCCCCTCCCACCTTTGCTAATGGACCATTACTCTGGCCTAGGACTGGCTAGGCCAGTCTAGTATTACATAACAAAATCTACTCCAGGTAAAGCTATATAGGAATTGTCCAAAGCTTTCATTTACATTCACCATCCAGCCAGGCCTCAACCAAGCCTGGTACTCAGTGACAGCTACAGAGGTGCAACCTGCATGGCCCCATGGGAGTTCGATAACCCATTCAGAACAGAAAGCTCAAATTCAAATCCCAAAGAGGGCATAAAACAATTGCACTCTCAGCTCTAGCCCTTCCTTCCTCAGCCAAGGCACGTTCTCCTCTCCACCATGAACATCTTCCAAGCAGTACATGTTTACCAGAGTGTTTCTTCCCCGCTTGAACTGAAGCCCAGGAGATTTTTCCAACAAGGCAGGCACAGAAACTTCACAACAAGTATCTGCTCCTGTTATTGCCAGAGCACCAGACAGGAGTCAATTAGATGTTGCAAATCTCTTGACCTTCTGCAGCAAGAAGCTGAGATTTACCTCTCGCTTCCCCTCCAGATTCCTTCTCAAAGACTCACGATTAATGGATCACTATTGGACCCCCCCATACCTGCATGGCTGCAGCCTCAGGCCCCCAACCTCTTTTCTCCCTTCTTCCTTCCCCTCCTCGATCTGGAGGAATAGCGCATTCAATTAGACCTGGCCAAGTCTTCATGATACTGCAATGAATGGATCATTTTTTGATCCGTTCTCTTCCTTTTCTCCTGGTCTCTATGGGGCTTCCTGGTGCACTTCTGCGGCCTTTGATAGAAAGAAGCGTTTGGAAAGAGAAAGTGAAAAATATGATCTTTGAAAGCTGAATCTTCCACAAAGAAAGGTTTCACAAAGGCAAGCATACCCATTGGCATTCTTTCTGACAGACAACCAACGTCCAAACATATGATGATGTATTGAGAATATGTGCTCTTTATGTTTATGCCCTGAAAAATTTTGTAGGATCGCAGACCTTCCTTTCAATGGTCCTGGCAAACTGCAGAGTGCTATCATGGAAAGGAATAATTCTGTTCCCAGATGAAATCATATTCTATAAGTGACAGAAGCACATCTGATTGTCTCCACTTAGAGGGGCCTCCCTAAGGGATGCTGTTTGTCCAGTTCTTGGAATCTCTTGTGATATAACCAACATACAAGTTCCATCCTGACAAGCATTTAAGGAAATCCTTATGAAAATCCTCTCCTTACCTGTGTCTGAGGAAAGATCAATTAGGTCCATCTAGAATGGAGGAGCAGCTGACGATTGCTGGTACTGGAAACTCTCTTTGGAACAATGCGGCTAGAAAAAGGGAACTTCTCCTTGTATCAACTCAGAGCTCTGAAGGGAATTGTAGCGTATTCTGAAAAAGTAAATGAAGAATAATCTGTATAATGGAGTCCAGATCAACTCCAATTATTATTATTGACAAACCAATTTTATTCTGATAACATTATGAGAAATATTTGTTCCTTAGTCACAGTTGTAATATTAGACAGTTAATTTTTTTAACAAGATGTCTATAAAATGGAATGCCAAAATTTTATTAAACAAAACAATTAAAAATACAATGTAAATTTCTGGTACCCACTACACATTCCAACTATTATGATTCAAAAAGCAACCGTCAGATAAATGCCCTGTCACAATCTCTGCCGACGAGTGACAAAACATTATAAACAAGGACAGTGGACGAAACAATGTTCAATCCATGTTATATCTGCTACTCAAACGGGGCAAAACATTGCATAAAGAGAGTGGACAACTAACGGAAAGACATGGAACAGGGGGTGAGACGATAGGGGGATGGAAAGCGGCATATCCACGGAAGACTAGCAGATGAAGGCAGATGGGAGCGATGCACATCGCAAGGCTTTCGGGGAAGCAGAGAAGCAAAGCGACGCGGAACAATACAGCCAGGTAGCCGAGCGGATGCGGCGGAATGAAGCGGATGACCTAGCAGAATGCCTTCTAGCGGTTCACTGGCATGCAGTGAGGATTGCATGTGCTAGCGCCCGCAGAAGTATAAAGAGAAGCAGCTCACAAGCAAGAGATTACCAATTCAGAGGAAAACCTGCTTCCAAACATGGCCTGCCAGCCTGCCACCTGCCAGGCACCACCCCACCCAGCACGAACCCCCAGCCACCAGCAACCCCCACAACCATGGGGAAAAATGGACAGCTCTCCTACCTCTGCTACCAGCCCTGGCAAGAGGGAAGGGCCACCCCTCCCACCCCTTGGCCCTCAAGTCTGCTTCTGCTGGGGCTTTCTGCTAGCCCGGGCTCCTCTTCTGGAGCTAGGGGCTTCTGCTTGCTTGCTTCGGAGCTGGTGCTTCTGTCGATGCTGCTTCTCGGAGTGGTGCTTCTGCTGGGGCTTACTCTGCTATGCTGCTTCTGGGCAGTTGGTTGCTTCTGCTGGCTGCTTCTTACTCTGCTGGCACTGCTCCTGGTGCGGGCTTCTGCTGGTGCTACTCTGCTGGCCATGCTCTGGTGGGTGGTGCTTTCTGGGTCGAGTGCTTATCTGCTGGCGCTGCCCTCCTGGTCTGCTGCTCCTGCGAATGGTCTGCTGTTGGCTCCTGGTCCTGCTGGTGGTCACCTGCGGTACCTCACTCGTGCTCCTGGTCCTGCTGGTGCTCTGGTGCTGGTGCTTGCTGCTGGTGCTGCGATGTTTCTGTGGTCCTGCTGCTTGCTTGTGCTACTGGTCTTTTGCTGCGCTGGTGATGTGGAGGAGCAGCCCTACAACCTCGAGCCCTCTGACTGAGGACCAGATGGTCCCTGGCCAGACGGAGAAGAGACCCGTGAACAGGAGGGCAAATACTACATCAAAAGAGGACACAGGCTCTACTGAGACACCATAAGGAAGCAGGCTGCTTGGAGAGAGAAGCAGAGAGCCTGGCTACACTTCAGAGGTGCTTCCTCGGCTGGTGGAAGCAACATGCTACACCTGGTACGGGAAGCTGCACCTCAATGAAATCTGGCCAGGCTCACGGTTCAGGCTCACAGACTGGAGACCTACGTGATGGCCAGGTGCAGCTTCCTGGAGGGTGAGATCCACCACCGAGGAGCAGCCCCTCTGTCTACCCTCTCTCGCAGGGCAGCCTGCTGAGAGCCAGTCTCTTCTGGCAAGATGGTCAGCTCCTGTGTCCAGGCAGGTATCTGTGGAGCGTCCATGACGGAGAACCCCCAACAGCTGTAATATCCCGTGGGATGCACGGAGTACCCCCTGACACATGTGGAGAAAGAGACGCCACTTTCCACCACAGGCCAACCCGCATCCACCCCCAGCTCCACCTCCAAGAGAAAGGCAGAAAGCCAGACAGAGTGCAGAGCCACACTATCCTGCTGGAGATAAGAGACACCATCAGAAGCAGCATAGATCTCCTCTCTCAGCTGGTACACACTGACGCTCCAAGCCTCCAACCGCAAGGCCTTCCTCACTATGTCAACCAGACCCTCATGAACATGTCGGAACCCCAGTACCAGGTGGTGAAGGACAGGATCACCGATTCTTTCACAACCCTCCAGACCAAGATGAACCTGCTCCCACTCAGTCAGCTGCTCCTCCACCCAGGTGATGTCACTGCCTTCCAAGCTTTTCTACAGGCCCTCACCAACCAAGGCTAGGCCTACAGGAGTCCAGCAGCACAGGCAGCCTTCCCAGTCCAGGCTCATTGTACATCGTATGCCACTGGTGCCACGCGGGCCACTAATGCCAGCCATGCCAGCCATGCCAGCCATGCAGCCATGCCAGCCATGCCAGCCATGCCACAGATGCCACCCATGCCAGTCCTCACCCCGCTGCAGACCAGACAGCCCCACTACATCTGACTCCTTTCCTCCACCACACAAGCCACCCAGCCTCGGAACTATCTGTAATCGGTATTGGGCGCTATGACACCCGCACATTAGTCCAATAGCGAGGAAGGGCTTCTCAACATCACGGGCGCCATGTCTATTCCTAACAAACGTAAATAATGTTGACTGCATCTACGTGCTTGAGACTTTTTCGTCTAACCCTGGTTAATGCCGTCCCCCTGTTGTCTCTCTTGTGGCCAGCTACCTCTCCTAATGGCGCTTCAAGATCCAGCACTCCAGCAGCATTCCACCTCACGCACTCGGAACTTTGACACCCGTGCGACCAGCGATTCGGGAATGCATCAGGACTACTGAGAAGCAGTTGCAGAGACATGGGTGGCTACCTGTTGACTTTTTATTTTTTGCTTTGGACACTATTGACTGGGCATTTTTCTTTTACAGCTTGTTTTTAATAAATATTATCTTTTGCTTCAGCACACTTGTTCATTTTTATTTTTGTAAATAAAGTCTTTGTGGAAACTTTGTTAGAATGGTTTAGGCTTTGCAGAATCATGGTGGGATGGGTTAAGATAGCAGTGGATGGGCAGGGATACCTTTTTGAGCATGATTATCGTGAAGTAGCCGTGTGGTGATGGGCAGGGATACCTGTGGAAATGGGCAGGGAATACCTTTGGATGGCATTAGATAGCCTGTTGGGATAGATAAACTCCCAGTCAAGCATAGTGGGACTGTATCGGTCCAATACTACTCCTGGTGCCACACTATGGCACCTGTGATTATCACCTGTAACAATGTCAAGCATTCTCATACCAGCTCACATGTCATCTATAAATCCACAACGTATCTTTATTTAAGATATCCAATTTCGTAGCACCTCGACCATTTCCATTGGGCTCCACCCGCCAGACATGTTCTCGCAACTCGTACAGGTGACGACTGAGACACGGGACTGGCAAGGAAGCCAACTCCCATTAATCATCTATCTCTCTGTTTTTGCCACCTCACCTCACTTCGACTCGCTCGGGGACATGTGCACACCAGTGTCTCTCAGGAGGTTTGCCTCCTTGCCCGTTTCCGTTCCTCGCTTCTACCGCCGTAGAGTGCATACTGTTTGGCTCGGCGCCCTGCCACGATATCCTCAGGAGTCTGTCTAGTCGAGGTTTTGCAGTCCCTTTGCGATGCCTCTCCATTTCACCCAGTGCGATCCTGCTCCATAAGTCTCCCGCGTATGGGTTACGCTGTCCTGCCCTGTCTGCATCGCAAGTACCACTGCCCCGGCACGGGCGCTCTGATTGCCTGTCGTAACGTGGTAGTAGCATGATGGTGATTGCGCAGAGTTGTGCAGGATGCATCTAAGCTACTTCCACCGTAGTCCTCTCTCTACGGGTTCTCTCGGACCTTCTAGATGCTGCATTCGCGCGCAGTGATGAAGTCCTGCGAACCTGTTTAGGCAGTCAATGCCAAAGGCATTTCTCACACACATCCCGCTTGCCCTGGAACAGCCTGTAGGTTGAGATCCTCATCTTTCACAGGTGAGGAAGTCTGGAGCTGAGGGCTTCATGAGGTAAGTCCTGAGGGAGAAGGCGTCATCGTCCTCACGATGAGTAGGGGCACATTTGTGTGTCGTTTTGGGACCAGGGGTCTGGGATCTTGGGAAGCCATGAATGAGGTTGTGTTCCATCCCCTCCTTGAGGTGATTGGCGTATGTATTACCTGGGCATCTTGACAGCTGACCCGTGTGCCTGACACAGCCGATTTGACTTACCATGAACCTTGTAAAGTCATGCATCGACACTTGGTGAAGAGGATGGATGCTGTGAAGATAGCCCTTGTAGTCGAAATAAGTAGGAAACCCCTGAGTTGGCTGGAGCTTTGCAGGCCCACATGCTTCCCATCCTATGGCCCACCGGTTGTGGGGGAAGTTCCACCTCGTGATACCACTGCTCTGCAACTTTCTTCCAGCCTTCTGTCAGGGGAGGGGCTACTGGAGGAGCTTGTCCAGGTATTCTTCGACTGATGGCGTGCCCACTTTCTGACCACAATGCTGAGGATGGTGTTGATGTGGCATCCTCACAGCATTACTGCATTGCTCGCTTTAGGTGTCCCTGAGGCAAGTTCGCCGCAGAGTCAGTGCCCTTGAGCCCCAGGGGTTCCAGCTGGGCAGAAGTTGGTGCTTCGCTGGTGTCCAACCTGGGTCTCAGCTGCTCCACACTCATCAAAACATGGCTGGAGAATCCTCATTGAAGTTCTTGGAATGCCACGAGTGTCTTCGTTCCTACAGCTGCGCACTGCATCACTGCTTGTTGTTACATCTGTACGCTGCTCTATCTCACCGATCCATCTGTTCGGACGAGTACGCTTTTTTGCTGCGACTTCCTTTTTCTTTCCCGAGAACCATTTGTAAAGAGCCGTTTTGATGGGCTTTGCTTGGCAGACGATGGGTGGCTACTCACAAAGGACTGTGTTATGATTCGCATGGTGGAGATCGACTGGGATGCTGTGGAAGAGCTAAGAGCCAGATGAAGGGCTTGCAGAAGGTCTGCACAAGCAGGGGCTTTGCTGGACTGAAAGTGAGATCTAGGTGAGTTTGCTCCCCTTTTTATAGGCATATAGTTTTCCACTTTGTTGTCTTTTTGCATTCCTTAGGTCTCCTCTTATGACATCCTTAATATCCAAGATGGTCCCCTCTGCGAACGGTTTTTTTTTCCATTTTAAATGCTTTGTATGTGAGCTGCATGCCGGCTTTCATCCTTTCTATGTTCCGTGCTACTAACGCTCGCATCACGGCGTTTCCGCGTCCGTTTTGTTTTCCTCCCTGTGTCCGCTTTCCGCTTGGAGCACGATTTGAGTTGCGGTTAAGCGCGCGGATGCCTAGCGGATATAGCGGATATAGCGACGATCGTAACTGATGACAAACGGATGGTTAGAACGGATTAGATTTCCCCGTAATGCGTTGGCGGATGCAGAATGGAACGCATTTGATACAATTTTCTGCTCAAGAAAGTTTTGAGACAGCTTCAAAACTTTTTGAAGCGGATTGTTACCGTCAGTCGACGGATGCTGATGGATAGAGAGGATGAAAACAGATTTAATGATGTACAGAATTGGATTGAATTAAAATGGAAGCATTCACGTTTAACCAACGGATAAAGTTGTTTTTCTCCGTTTTACATCCTGCTTTCCATCCGTTGGTGCAGTGTGACATGGGCTTAACATCCATTTCGTTGAGCAATGAATGCGATATAACTCAACTCTGATGCTTAACTGGCTGTAGTAACACGTGAAGCATTAGGATTGAGGCCATCAATGCTTCATAAGAAATTTTGCAGACAAGAAAAGATTTCCACAGAAAGTTATATCAAAGTAGGGAAAAGTATTTCCTGTCCACCACGAATACACTGCAAGCACTTGAAAAGTCAAAGAAAGCTTGGTCCTAAATACGTTGGTTCTATCTCACAGATTGAAACGGATTATAAATCTGTAACAGTTCTTCGATGCGCTGAATTACTGAAAACTCTTCTCGATGTATTCACGCCGGCTTTTCCATGTTAGGTTGTTAAAACGCTGAAATTACACTGTATTTAAGACCCATCCAGGCTGACCCTCCATTACCAACTACTGATTGAAGGCGAACAACATTTTGAAGTTAAAGAAATTCTGGATTCGTCTCTGCAAATGGCAGGGCGTGTCGGTCCTAGTACCTTGCTAGCGCCTGGCAACATTCCCTTCTTCACAAGCGAATGGGTTAACGACACCGTATGTTAAAGCCCTAAGTTGATCAAAGCATTTTCATTCCAAGGTTCCTGATTAGCCTAGGAGTGTATCCTTTATTTAATTGTCTAATGATTTAATTTATTGTCTTTAATATTTTTTCCTCTCTCATCTTCTAGGATGATGGTTTTCCTTTTTCTAGGACGGCGAATCTCAGCCTTCAAGTATCTTCTACTATAGCTTTGCTATCTTTCGGCTGTCAATAAGAAACGGGGTCGGGGAGGGAGAGTGGGAATGAATTCTGGGAAGTGAGCTGAAGGTGTTACATTTTTTTCTTTTGTGTAAAGAAGGGGAGGGAACATACTATCAGAGTAGGTTTCTATTCTCAATTAGCTTTTTCTTTTCTTCTGTGCTAACTGCATCCCGTTATCAAAGTATGCCAAAGGTGAATACGGAGCAGTAAGGTGCCTTCATCATCACCTGAGATGCCTACATGACCATATTCACATTTCTAATTGGAAGTTGTGATCTCTGAAAATTATTGAGCGGTGGTGAACACTTCCATCACTTTGTATAATGTGATTTAGCGCACCTAAATTCCTCAGATTCAGATTCTTTTGGTTGCTATCACTTTCACTTTCTAGTTAAAGATAACTTTTTCTAATTCGAAAGAGTCTAGTATTTCTTTTCTGATTTTGAAATGGAGCACCGCTGACACAGACATAGTTCAAAACAGACAAAATTTTAATTAAACGACTTACTGATTTGTAAACCTTGGGATTATTTGTGTTTTTAGGAAGTTGGGTTCTTAAGTCTCTTGTACATCTAGAGAAATGTAATGATTAGGCTAGTCGAGGTTATTTGATCATGATCAACTGAATCATTATGATGAACTTTAATTGGAGTCTAAGTCTTTGTTATTTAACACATTTTTTAGTTATCCTCATCATTTGGTTAACTTTGGTTTACGCTTAACTTTGGTTACTGTTTAGCATAATAGTATAACATGGACAGATTATTATCTCTAGCTAGAAGTTAACATGTGTTACGTCTTCCTCTCTTCTAATGCCTCTTTTAATGATTTAGTGATTTGTTTTGGCGTTGAGTGCTAATCCTCCTTTAGATTAGTGACTTTGTTTGCCTGAGTTGTATTTGCTTGTAAACATTCTTTATTTGAGGTTTGCCCTCCGAGATAAGAACATTCCTGCAATTACAACTCTGCAGAGAAGAAGCTGAAAAATTGTTCCACAAAGATTTTGGAATATAGAAGCTGAGAAAAAGGTACTCAAAAATAGCATATAATACAGCCCTATATCTTAGATCCAAACATTTTATCTGAAATCTGCTAATTTGAATCTAATTGTTGGAATTTTAGGGGTGACATAAAAATTTACATTGCATTTTAATTGTTTTTTATTTAACATGATTTTGCATTCCATTTTTACATACAATGTTGTTAATATTCTGTCTTAAATATATAAACCATGACTAAGGAACAAACTAATCTAATATGTTCATCAGAACAAAATTGGGTTTTTAAATAACTAATATTTTGGGGTTGATCCGGACCACATTATAACACAGCATTCTTCATTACTTTTTCAGATCACTGATGGAATTCCTTCAGAGGCTCTGAGTGATACAATGAGATTCCCCTTTTTTCACCCATTGCTCCCCAAAGAAGGATTCCAGTACTCAACAATCATCCAGCTGCTCCTCCATTTCAGAGGGACCCTGATTGGCCTCTTAACTTCAGACTCAGAGAAGGGACAGGATTTCATGAGAACTTTCCCTCCAATGCTTGTCAGGAATGGAATTTGCATTGTTATATCACAACTATTGACAACAACTGGACATAAAGCATTCCTCAGGGACATCCTCTCTAAGTGGAGACAAATCAATGTCTTTGTTCACTTCATGGAATATGATTCCATCTGGGACAGAATTCTTCCTTTCCATGAAACAATTCTGCATTTGCAAGGACCCATTGAAGGGGAAGTCTGGATCCTCACAAGTCTTGCAGGGTATACAATGAAGAAGCACAGACTTCGCAAATACATCCATAGTATTTTGAACTTTGCTTATCTGCCAAAAAAAAAGGCCAAGGGATGCTGCCTTTCAAGCCCATTTCTTTGTGGAAGATCAGTTTCAAGATCATTATTTCCGCTGTTTCCTTTCCAACCATGAGTTTTCTGTCAAAGGTCACAGAAGATGCACCCAGAAAGCCCCACTGGAGACCCAGGAGAAAAAGAACAGAAGATGGATTGCAAGTGACCCCCAGAGTATCATTCAGACTCTGGCCCAGGCCATGAATGCTGCTTCTTCCTCCAGATCGAGGAAGGGAAGGAAGGAGGGAGAAAAGAGGTTGGGGGCTCCAAGGCCTCTGAGCCGTGGCAGGTATGGGTGTCCCAATAGGGATCCATTAATCTGAGATCCTTTGGAGAAGGAATCCAAAGAAGAAGGAGGGGAACATCTCAACCTTCTTGTGCTACAAAAGGTCAAGAGATTTGCACCATCTAATTGCTCCTGTATGACGCTCCGGAATAACAGGGAGCAGATCTGAACTTTCTGTCCAGCCTCTGTTGGAAGAAATCTCCTTCTGGGTTCAGTTCCAAGTGGGGAAGANCTTGGAAGATGGTTTTATGGTGGACAGGAGCACATGCCTTGGTTGAGGAAAGAAGGGCTGTGATGTTGAGAATGCAATTGTTTTATGCCCTCTGTTGGGATTTGAATTTGAGCTTGTATTCTGATTGGTTGTCAGACTCCCATTGGGCCATGCAGTGGCCACTCGGTGGGCTGTCCTGAGTTCCAGGCTTCGTTGAGCCTGGCCGGATGGTGATGTTATAAAAGGGCTTTGGGCAATTCCTATTATAGCTTTACTTGGAGTAGATCTTTGTTATGTAAAATAGACTGGCCTAGGACAGAGTAATGGTCCATTAGCAAAGGTAGGGGGGGCTGAGTTTCAGGGGTGGGATTCAAATTTATTAACAACCGGTTCTGTGGGTGTGGCCTAATTTGTGGGTGTGGCTTGTAGGTAATGTGATGGGTAGGAGTGGCTTGCTGACTGGGAGTGGCTAGGTGGTCATGTAATGGGGTGGGTGTGGCTAGGGGATCATGTGACGGGTGGGGATGGAGACAGGATGGTGAATCTCATGGAGAAGCTTCTTTCACAGGGCAGGAGCAGCTATGGGAAAGAGGCGCTAACTAGGTCTCTTTGGATGAGAACATCTAAGCAAGGGGCCCTGGAGGCCTCCGTCTTGTCTGGCCTGGTGGGATGGCCAATGGCTCTCATGGAGATTGTCAAACAACATAGTTGGAGCTTGGCT
>BHFT01041346.1:0-10110 GCA_004320025.1 Laticauda laticaudata
CAGTGAGTACACAACGGATGCATCGCATTTTCCAATGGATGGCAAGCTTTTTTGTCCGTTTTACATTCTCTTTGCAACCGTTGGTGCAGTGGGACATGCGCTTAATATAAGCAACTGTGGCAGGAAAATTTTAATGTATAAATTTTTCCATGTATAGACTTCCAAGAAACTCAGTACTGTACATTAAATATTTAAGAATCCAGGAAAGTCTTTTCGTCTAAGGATATCTTTTAATGTAAAGACCTCCTCATTTCAGATATGCATACTTATTAGGAATATTGGAGATCAGAAATGAAACCCATAGCATCTTTTAGATTCTCTGACTTGTCATTCAGATATATGAAGTGGCATTACGTATGTTTCAGACTGATTCAGCCATTGATTCTATCACCAACAGGTTGGTGCACACAATATATTTTATGTGATTACTGAATTAATTGATGTTCTGGATTTGCACAACACAAATTATAAACTCAATGCATAGACTGAGTTCACTAAACACATATGGCACAAAATTAACTAAGGTTAGTAGATTCTGCTAGTAAAGCTGCAAGGATTTTAACTGATTTAGTTCAATAATAGTCTTTCTAAGGGCATGTATAAGAGTCTAAATAGAAAATATAAGCAGAAGCCAGCAAATATTAACATATTACTCACAAATCCCTCCTGGAAAATCAGTATTGATTTAATGTTTCCCAAATGCAATCCTTTGTAGAGCAAAATGCTTTGGACTACAGACGTTGAATGCATGCTAATCACACAACCCCCCCCCCTCTCTTACACACACACACACACACACACACAAACATACACACACACACACCTGGTCTGACTGGGATGGTGCAAGAAGGCAGAAAGCAAGCGGTGGGGGTGGCAGCCAGAGCATGCCGCCGCCATGGCCNGAGTGGTTACAGCGGCGGCAGCAATATTCCTGGAGGCGGGGCAGGCAGATGTACCAGGGCTGCTGGTACATGTGCACCTCTGCCACCCCTCTCAGCCCCAGTGCAGCGGAGATGCCCCCCAAGGACCGCCTGCCCAGTCCACTCACTTGGCCAGGCCAGGTCAGAAGTGGTACATCCCTTGGGAGGAGGCAGAAATTGAGCAGTGGGGTCCAGAGCATACAGCCACCTGGCTGCTCGCTCTCTTCATTCCGCTGTCCCTAGGGAGAAGGCAAAAATTGAGCAGCAGGATTGTGATCACACCACCTATTAAAAGCATAAAGGGCCTGCAGCAGCCACTTCTTTGCTGGCCAGAACTGAGCCAGGAGCAGTGGCTGGAGGATTCTCCTGCCAGCAAAGAGGTAACGGCTGGAGGCTTCTTGGTGGGGTGTGTGGGGACATGGGAAGACTCCACCGGAAGTCAGAAGGCAGCTCCTATGCCCTTCCTGTTCCCTTTTGGTCCCCTCCTTCGCACTGAAGTACCTTAAAGTGACAGACTGGGGTGGCTGTCTTCTGAGCAGCAGCAGAACAAAGTGAAGGGAGGCAGAAAAGTTCACCCAAGTCGTCTTCTCCTTCTTGAGCATACACAGAGCATGTGCAATGCATCTCATGGTACCATAGGGACTCACCCATGCACCATCTCCTCACAGAGGGGATGTGCAGAGACATCTCCTCACAGAGGGGATGTGCAGGGACCTTCTGTGAGGAGATGGTACCTAGGCTACCAGATCATTTCCAGATGGCAAAGCAGCAGCAGCTGGGATTCACCATCCTGTTCTTCGCCCAGGCAAGTCCCTCCGGCACAACAGGCAAAGGGGTGCATGTGCATAGCTGGTGCAAAGAACAGGGCGGCGATGGCACTGGAACTGAAGCTCTCTTTTGCGCATTTGAAAAATGGAGGGTGGTAGTTTTCAGTGCAAGAAGCCTGTAGCTGCTGCCTCTTTTTTTCAGTGTAATGGGTGGTGAGCAGGTTGCAGCTCCAGGGCAAGGCCAGTGCCATGTTTCCCAACTCAGCCGAGGAGGGTGGAAGCTCCAGAGCCTCCAGGAATAGTGCATACCTGGAGTCCTGGCCCCTAAACCAAGGTGAGCTGGCAGCATGCATTGTTTACCTCTGGTGAGCTGAGCTGATTGGGCATCGGCAAGGCAACTGATGAGGCAATTAGCTGGGCCACGTGACGAAGGCAATGTATATAGGGTTAGGGTGGATGGGGTGAGCATTGAGCCGGAAGGGGTGAGTGAGTGATGACCAGGCAACTGGCTGACTGGGTCAGGGGTGTGGCCAGCCAGAAGTCACTACCGGTTCAGCAACCCAGGCCAAATTGTTGCTACTGGTTCTCTCAAAACAGTGTGACCCGGCTGAATACCACCACTGCTATTTAGGTCCAAAGCTGTCTACTGTGTTTTCAGAAAAATTCAAGTTTTAAAAAATTCATTTGCTTTCAAATGTTTTTCTCCCTTGATGCTTGTCTTGATCCCTTCAATCCTGTCTTTTTAATTTGTGTTTGCTTTTGCTTAAAAAAGAATAAAACCACCATCAGGCTTTTTAAAATTTAAAATAAAGCAGAGAATGTCCCAAAGTTCACAGAAAGATTTAAGGCCCTGTCACACTGCTCAACGGATGCAAAACATTAGTAAAAAGGACACAATGGACGAGCAAAATGTTCCATCCGTTGTTATCCGCTCTCAAAAGGGGGCAAAAATTTGCATAACTGGAGTGGATAACACGGAAAGGAACGGACGCAGGGAGGACGGGGGCAATGGAAAGCGGAATGCGGAACGGAAGCCCAGCGGATGGAAGCGGATGGGAGCGGATGGCGCAACTGCTAGGCTTCCGGGGACCTCAGCAAAGCGGATGTGGAACGGATGCACAGCGGACGCAGAGCGGATGCAGAGCGGATGAGCGGATGCACAGCGGAAGCCCAGCAGATGCACAGTGGAAAACGAACGGATTGCCGAGCGTTAATTGCGCATGCTGGGGGATTTATTGTTGTAAGCCACGTGGATATAAAGGGAAGCAGCTCGCACGTGGCCAAGCATTCGGAGGAAAGACCTGCTGCCAGATACATCGAGTCCTTGCCTGCCCTGCTGCATGCCTGCCTGCAAGCCTTGCTGCCAGCCTTCCTGCCAGCCTGCCTCCAAGCCTCCTGGCCAGCCTCCCTGTCAGCCTTGCTCTCTGCCTGCCTGCCAGCCTTGCTGCCAGCCTGCCTTCCAGCCTCCCTGCCAGCAATCTGCCCTGCCAGGCCTTGGTGCCTGCCAGCCTTGGTGCCTGCCTGCCTGCCTGCCTTCCTGCCAGGCTTCCTGCCAGGCTTCCTGCCAGGCTTCCTGCCAGGGCTTGGTGCCAGACTTCCTTCCAGCCTTCCTGCCAGCCAGTCTGCCTGCCAGCTTGGGGGCCTGCCTGGCCTGCCTTCCTGCGAGCCTTCCTGCGAGCCTTCCTGCCAGGCTTCCTGCCAGCCAGCAACCCCACAACCATGGGAAGAAGCGAAAGCCTCAGCAACCTGCCGCCATCCCTGGCAAGAGGAACAGGACCACCCTCTGCCTCCTGTCCCTGACTCTGCTTCTGCTGGGCTTCTGCTGCTCGGGCTCGCTCTTCTGTGCTGGAGCTTCTGCTGAAGCTGCTCCTGGCAGTGGTGCTTTCTGCTGCGTACTCTGCTGAAGCTGCTCCTGGTGGTGGTGCTTCTGCTGCTGCGTACTCTGCGAAGCTGCTGCTGGTCCTGCTCGTCCTGCTCGTGCTCCTGGACTTGCTCGTCCTGCTAGTACTGCTCGTGCTCCTGGTCTTGCTCATCCTGCTCGTGCTCCTGGTCCTGCTCGTGCTGCTGCTGCTGCTCGTGCTCCTGGTCTTGCTGGCGCTGCTGGTGCTCACTCTGCTGCTTGATGATCCTGGTCCTTCTGGTGCTGCTGGTGCTGCTGCTGCTGCTGATCCTGCTGGTGCTTGCTTGCTGATCCTGCTGCTGCTGCTGCTGCTGCTGATGATGATGATGATGATGATCCTGCTGGTGATAATGATGACAACGATGATGATGATGATGATTCTGTGGTGCTGCTACTGCTGGTGGTGTGGAGGAGCAGCCCCTACTACTTGGGAGCCCCTCTGATGAGGGCCCATCTGGTCCTGCCAAAGGGAGGAAGAGGCGTATGTGACAACGGGAGAGGAGGCAGTACTTTATTAAGGAGGAACTCGAGGATGAGGTGCTGGAGTGGCTGAGGAGAATGACTATCTGTGGTGGAAGGGACACCGGTTGTACAGGGACACCAAAGGAAGCGGAAAACTTTCTGAGCAGATGAAATGTCAATAGACAGATGCTAGATGGATAGAGATGAAGCAAAACGGAGGCAGTGAGTACAGAACGGATACATCGCGTTAACCAACGGATGGCAAGCTGTTTTGTCCATTTTACATCCTCTTTGCATATGTTGGTGCAGTGTGACAGGGGCTTAAGGCAAAATATTTTGGTAAAAAAAATTATTGGCACTCCATTTATAACACTTTTGGGCTAGGTTGGTTGGGAATTTGGGGAGAAGTCTGAATTTGAGGTGGATTTGGAGTGGATTTACTCCAAAAATTTGGATTTGGAAGGATTACAAAATTATTCCATGGAGTCATTTCTCATTGAACACAGTGGATCTATCTTAGCACAATTATGTAAGTCCTCTCAAAAATAGCATTATTTTTAGGGGTAATTCCAGAGGCGACATGATAGTAATGTTCCAATATCCAAGGGAACATCTCTTCTTCCACAAAGAAGAGATGGTCAACTTATGCTCTAAATAACAATAACACTAAGACTTATGTACCACTCCGCAGTGCTTTACAGCCCTCTCTAAGCAGTTTAGAGTCATCATATTACCCCAAACAATCTGGGTCCTCATTTTGTCAACCCTGGAAGGATGGAAATCTGAGTCAATTTTGAGCCAGTGAGAATTGAACTGCCAAACTGCTGACAGCCAGCAGTGAGAAGAAATATTGTATTCTCTGCATTACCACAGCTAAAGCACCTGAAGGCAGAACAAGAAGCAATGGGTGGGAACTAATCAAGGAAAGAAGCAACCTAGAAATAAGGAGAAATTTCCTGACAGTTTAAACAATTAATCAGTGGGACCCACTTGCCTCCAAAAGTTACGTGTGCTCCAAAACTGGAAATTTTTAAGAAGAGATTGTACAACCATTTGGGTTTCCTGCCTGAGGTTTCCTACCTAATCCAGAGTTAGACTAGAAAATCTCCAAGGTCTATATATAAAATGGAAGGTGGTTTTATGGTTTTATGTTTTTATGTTTGTAAATGTATGTTTGTTTTTAAAGCTATTCTATTGTTTTAAAACTTTAAATAATATAAAAGATTGGCTACTACCATTATTTCCTGAAACATTGATAACCAGAAGATAATATATCACTTCAGAAATAAAAATTTAGTTGAATTAGTGTGTATTAGGAAGACAGTAGAAAAGTCTAAAATTTATTTAATTTTTCACATTTGTTGCCAATTATTTCTATTTCTTGTCATTTCCAAATCATTTTTCATATACTGCTGTTTCCAAATGAATCATCCATCAGAATGTCAGGCAACTTGGGTTCATGTCATGAATGGGTATATTACATAACAATTTCCCTGCATATTGAAATGGCAAAATTGACTATTTTGATTTTAAAAAAAGGATATAAATACTTTTGTTTCCAAATATGGAGACTGCTTTTGAACTTTATGCTTGAAGTGGAAAAGAATGAAACTTTGATTTTGGGTTGTACCGAGTAAATTGATAGATCTTTACAGAAATGCCTTGTTCATATTATTATGAAAAAGCAAAAAATGATTTTATGTTAAATGCCTTATTTTACTACAACAGAGAGACTTGGAAGTCAGTGGTCCTTTTTCTTTCTTTTTCTTATCCTTCCTCACTTCTCTTCTCCCTTTTCCTCCCCACTGCTATTCCATTTACTTTGTATTTTATAATATATTATAACACAATAGAACAATTTCCCTTTATGTTACTTGCGAATGAAGGAATTCTCCCATGAGCTGTTCAGAGCATCCAGTAGTGGGAAGTGCTTCAGTCTCTGCATGTCTAGGCTGGAATGCTCCTCCTCCTCCTCCACGGGACTCTTCCTCAGCATTTCCCAGTTTTAGCTCAGCCTCATTGAGGATAGGCAGTGCTTTTTGTTCTTCCTTGGCCGAAACAGGAGAATTATTTGCTTTTCTTCAGGTTTGCAAATAGTCAAATTCGTGTTTAAGGTTTTTAACCTCCAAATAACATTACAATCTTCTGACGTTGGCTCTTTCCATCTAGCTGTCAGAGATCATTCGCATTATCAGGAAGCGCTGCCCACCCTCTGAAATGGAGGGAGGCTTTGGCATCGTTCCGCACCCCCCATCCACTTGTTCTAACCTGCCATTGCGATAGCCGCAGAGTTTCCTCTCAGCGGCAATCGCAGTGTGGGCATTTTTTCACTCACAAATAAGTCATATCATTCTCCTTTTCCCCTATGAACGTCATCTTGGGGTGGAGGGCATAATCGCCTGGCCCTTTCCACCCTTCACCATCATTTAGCCGCAAGGATAAGCCATCGGAGGCAATTCACCATATAGTGGGAGATTGCTGCTGGGAAGCATGCACCAAAAGTAAACAGCCAGAGGCCATTGCTTTTTTCTAAAGACCGTGTGGCTGCACTGACTGTACTTATTTCTACCTGTGTGAGGTAGTTTTTCCCAAGTTTTTCTTTTAGGAACCCTAGGGAATTATTACATCCTCATTTTTTTATTATATTCGAGGTCATGTGTGCATTTGTTTGTTGGCATAACCTTCAGAGCCCCAACAACCCAGTGTCAGCTTTGAAATTCAACTGCCACATTTTTTTTTTTAAAGAGAGTTGGAAGAGTTGAAAAGTTCAAGGTTATTCTGTATGTTGTATTAAGAAATTCCAGTGGCAGTTAATATGAAGTGTAGAAGTGGGAGGAGAGAAGGGAGGAGAGAAGAGGGATTCTGTGTAACGCATGAAAATTTGGGAAATTTCCTTTGACATGTGAGATCTGTTTCTAAATAAATCAATTGGAGAGAAAATGTGTCGGAGGGATTGATATCCTAGATACTTTCTGGATGCCTCACATTTATTTCCCAAAGTCATCTTTTATTTTTGAAAGGGGCTTGGCTGATATCCCAGAGTTCTTTTCCCAGAGGTGGATAAAGATCAACAATCAGCCAAAGTTGGAGATATGCAGGGGGGAGTGCGTGGAGGTCCTCCCTCCGGAGCATTAATTGAACCTGCCAGCCCTTGTTTGGAGGAGATGATGGATGCTTTCAAGATGGCAGTAGGAGAAAGAGATTTCTATTGGGAACTATACCAAAGTGTTTCAAGTCAAGAAGTTGTTATAACCCAGATGTAATCCAGCTGTCTGAAAAGAAATCTTTTTCTAGCCCCAGGCATATTGCTATTCTGCCAGATTGGAAGGAAGAGACACAATTGGAGTCGGAATTCTCCCAAGAAGACACACCCAAGATTTATCCTGGAAGTCCATCAAGGGCAGATTTACTTCAACAGTTCCAGAATTTAAAGATGACAGGTTTGGTCTCACAGTCTGTTTCAACGGGTGGAAGCTTGAGACCACCCATAATCACTTCCCCAAGTATCGTGAGGAATGAGGAGACTATACAGATGCCAGTTGATGGAAGCCAGAAAGAAGCAACAACTGACAGAGCTACGTTGCAGCCTCTGAGGCAATCCCCTCATTTTCCACAAGGAATTTTGCCCCCTGCATAGAGTATCCCTCCAGGTTGGGAATTTTATCCAGGGCAGGGGTGGATTCAATGCCAATGGCAGCCAGCACCACCCAGCCCTGGTCTGAAGGGAGGTTGCCCAGACAGCAGACAGCAGCCACTTCCCCTCTACCTAACTAGGAAACCAGGCCCACACATCTTCCTCCTGGCAACCACAATTGCAGCCTCAACTGACAGCGAGGCCACAGGGACCCCTATTCCAGAGAGGCACCATCCAGCCAGGATTCAGGGGGCTTACCCAACCTACGTACATCACCTGGCCTGTTCCTTCGATTCCAGTACAACCTGTAGGAGCCTGGCATATGCCACCTCTGCAACCATGACCCAGACCAAACCAAATACCCTTTGAGGCTGTATTCGATGGCCACCATGAACATTTCAATTATTTTCTCACTCAAATCTGATCCCATATAGAATAATTTGGAGATCAATATGCCACAAAGCGTGATTTGGTTACAGCCATAACAAATGGGATGAATGAAGGGGATGTTTCAGACTGAGTAGCCCAACTACACAACAAACAAGCCCCTGAATTATATGATGTAAACGGATTTATTCAATTATTAAGACTCAGATTGGAAAATCCAGACAGGGTAGCAGAAAATGAAGAGAAGTTAATGGAAATGAGGCAAGGCAAGCGACCCTTGTCAGAACTCATTTGGGACTTTAGAAGGGTTGCAAGTCACCTCATGGATTGGCCTGAAAGAATGACTTTACACTATTTTTAAAAAGCCATTGATCCAGAAGTAAAGAAGGCCTNTTGCAAGTCACCTCATGGATTGGCCTGAAAGAATGACTTTACACTATTTTTAAAAAGCCATTGATCCAGAAGTAAAGAAGGCCTGTGAATTTAGGGGAATCCCAGAGACCTTACAATTGTGGTATGCCACCTCCCTCAGCTTAGATTGCAGCATCAACCCACACAGGAAACCCCTTCCAGTAGAGAATTGTGGTGAAGAGACTGGACCTGCCGAAACTGCTTGTACCTGACCCACCAGAGTGCTGAAATGTTACTGATGTGGCCAAGCCGGTCATAGGGCAACAGACTGTTCGGCCCCTGCTCCTGTACCACAAGCTCCACAGTCAAAGCCTAATACATCTGTTAGAGGTCGGAAGAATCAAGAAAGACCTCCGGGCAGGGGCAAGTTCACCAAACACAGCTGGGAAATCCCCCTCTGTGCAGATGAGAATAACAGACCACTGGACCAACACCATGTCGCTGAGAATCCAACCTGTGAAGATGACCCAATGGTGAGTGATCCCATCATACCTTTTACAGTTAAGATCAAGTTATTGGTACCAACCACGGAGAAGGCCAGGGAGTTAGAAGCTGTCATTGATACTGGGTGTTCTAGATGTCTTATTGGGCTCCCCATAATTGAACAATTGGGCATAAAAACTAACCTGCTAAAATGCCCAATCAGATTTGAGCAACTGAATGGAACCACCCACTACAAAGCCACCAGTCAGCTTGAATTCAGAGCCTGATCCAGCATCAATGGCATCCCACCTTCTCCCAGATAACCTCCAGGTACTCAACCAATAAAAAGACTTGGCTGAAGCATTCAGTGAAGAAGAGTGTAATGTTTTACCTCCCCATCAAGCCACTGATTGCACCATAGAATTAGAGCTCAGGGCAAAATTACCAAAACCAAAGATGTATTCCATGACACCTGCTGAAATGACCGAATTAAGGAAATGCATCAACAGCAATTTGGAACAAGGTTTTATTGAGCCTGCCAAATCAAGATTAGCTGCCCCTGTAGTGTTCAAGGAGAAGAAAGATGGTGGGTTGAGATTGTGTGTTGAGGCATGAACATTGTATGTGTCAAAAACATGTATTCTCTCCCTCTTATGAAGGACTTATTGAACCACCTGTCGAAGGGCAAAGTATTCACCAAACTAGTTCTCAGGGAAGCTTACTACTGGGTCTGCATCAAAGAGGGAGATGAGTGGAAAACTGCTTTTAACTGCCCTCTGTGTAGCTTCCATTTCAAAGTCATGCCTTTCGGACTTCAGGGGGCTCCTGCAGTGTTTATGCAGCTCATCAATGAGGTGCTACACTGGCACCCTTACTGTGGGGTCCTCGTGTACCTGAATGACATCCTTATCTTCAGCGAAACCATGGAAGAACATGTTCAATTGGTCCGACAGGTTCTAGAAAAACCTCTAGCTGCCAAATTATATGTGAAACTCTCAAAATGCGAATTCCATAAAGAGTTGCTAGACTAGTTAGGCTAGTGAATATCCAACCTGGGGATTGAAATGGACCCCGGAAAGGTGAAAGCAGTGCTGGATTGGCAACCCCCCAGAACCTGAAAACAACTGCAAAGTTTCTTGGGGTTTGCCAACTTCTATAGACAATTCATTCCACCCTTTGCTGAAGTTGCCCTCCTGTTGACAAAGC
>BHFT01041347.1:0-12975 GCA_004320025.1 Laticauda laticaudata
GGCAAGTGTTTTTCTCCATTTTACATCCTCTTTCCATCCGTTGGTGCAGTGTGACAGGGGCTTTAACTTGTTCAGATACTCCTTTATCTGAGAACCCAACTGGGACCAATTGGAGGTTTTTATAAATGCTCCTAAGTTTTATAAATGCTCCTAATCAATTCAAATGAATCATATTTAATCTATTTTTGATACCTTTTGTGAAGCTGCATCTACAATTTCCTACTTTAAAATTATTAGCATCAAAAGGTTTGAGCTGCAGATCAGTTTGCAAGATTATCAAAATGTTGTTAAAACCAGCAGGAGGGAAAAGCAACAATAAGCGGCTTTGGATACACAACTGTGTGAGATCATCTTTCCACAGAAAATTCTTAACTTGAAAATTCCTAACTTGCAGTTCACTAAGAATACATCAAGACAGTTAAACTTTCCTTTCAGCGAACTCCCTCCGACAGAACTGCATTTTGCATGCCCTCTCACCTTCCAGTTCCTGCTCCTCAAAGTGAGCCTCTGGGTTTGCCTGGTTGTAGGACCAGCCTCATGTAGCCACCTTCTCTTCTCTCAGGCTTAATGGAGAGAGACACAGTACAATTGTTTCTCTCCCCCGCCCCAACAAATACAATACCTTTCAGTTCCAAACTTCTTCAGAATAAAGGTTTGCCCTGCCAGCTGACGGCTAAGGAAAAAATAGACTTTGAGCAGAACTCTGAATTCTTTTCTCACTCTTCAATGAAGGAAACAGTGGTTTAAAGAGGATCCAGAAAAGATTTTTGGAAAACAGGGAACTGGATTTTCAACATGTGACTTAAACTAATTCTCAGGGCGATATAAAAGTTGAAATGGAATTTAATGGACTGGAATGAGCAATTTTAGAAAGAAAGGGAAATATAAGGTATAGTATTCAATTTGTAACCGTTTTCTGCCCAGGGTCACTTTACAGAATGTCTGCATAAATAATACTTTCTTTTAACCTTTTAATACCTAAAACCAGGAGGAATTAACTGAAACACAGTGGTCTATTAACCATTAAACAGGCTAAGCACGTGCTTAGGACACCAGGCCTAAAGGGGACACCACAAAGTTGAGAACATGGCTTTGTGTAATATGTACAAAGGAAGGGGGCACCAAGATTTGTCAGTGCTTAGGGCACCAGTGAGCCTTAATACCACAGCTGAAACACTTCTGTAAAACAGACAAAACTCAGCAGTTATGTGCATCAAGAAAGCAATGACTCCAAAGAGCTCACATTTCAGTTCTGGTTTCAGACAAGAATCACTATTTTAGGAAGCAATTAGAAATACTGTATTATCTCCTACCCAGCCAGACCAATGAATCTCACCAGACACATAGTGCATCGGAAGGCTTTAATACAAAAAGAATCAAGCTTCCACCAGGAAACTATGGTGTATTCTCAGTAAAAATCTGTGCTGTCTAAAAATAGTTCATCTAACCAAACTAACAAAATTCATAGTCACATATAATAAATGGCAGTGGTGAAAAACTTTCAAACATTCCATGAAAACAATGTTCCCTAACGCATTCTGGGCAAACTCCTATATTTCCAAAATTAGCACAGAATAATCCACTTCCCCATCCACCAAACCAAACAATTTAACAGAAGATAAGACTATATATTTTGGAAACTATTTGGAATACATCCCACTCAGCTAAAACAAATTTACCTTTTAGTTAAGAATAAGTGACCATGTACTATCACCCAAAATGTTCAAGGGCACCATGGTTTTTGTCATCTATTCCATGCAAGATAAGGTGATTTGTTTTTTTGATAAATGAAAGTTTGCCTATAATGCATAAACAGAATCTGCTGTTCCAGAATGTTTTGGGTCATATTACTTCAAGTACTGTGCTCTTAATGACTGTTGAGTTTTGGCAACTATGAAATCATCATTTTGCTTTGATCCTGAGTGGGAAGCAAATTTCAATCTTACAGGACTTGCCCTTTCTATTATTCTGTAACTGGTAGTTTTGGTTAGTTTGGTTGATTAGGAAATTGGCATTTTGCATAGTGCTTTAAACAAAAATTTACTTGGAATAGGGTTTGAATTGAGATAATTGGATATTTTTTATCTTCAGATCTACTTCAGGTTTTTTTCTCCAGATGGGCAATATTTCATAAGTTAGCAGAGATTATGGTATTCCTTTTCAAACTCTAGTTCTTTTGGTCCTAATGTTGGGTGAGCTTAAGTCACTGTGAGATACAATTCCTTTGTTTCCAACATTTTAAAGAATGAGGTGATTAATGAAGTTCAATTTTGTTCCCATTTATTTTCAACTAGCTGGATACCCATGCTTCGCAACAAAACTATGTGATTGGGCTTAGTTTTTGGGGAGGAAAATAAGAAGAAAAAAATTCTGGCTCTGTCTACTGGCATCTATGGTATTCATCTGGCTAGCGTCCTGTCAGTCTGTGCGAAAGTTGAGGGTTGTTTGGAAACTGAAACAGTATTTTCTGTGTGAGCAAGGAGACAGCAAGGAGCATGGGTGTGGCTTAGCTCAACTGTTCTGTACTAAAGCTGGTTGCTGCTGTGAAACTGAAACTGAAACTCCTCTCCTCTGCTTGTGTTTTGCATCTTTTCAGGTGGGGAGGGGAAATAGAACTCCTTAGCATCAAAGCATGTTAATAATAGTATACAAAATTATTAATGCTCTGATGGTCATTTTGAAAAATCCTTTCTTCGTGAGCACCTAGAATCCAAGAGGAAAATACGTGCCAAATTTCAAGTTTGTAGGCTTTACAGTTCTGGAGATTTTGTGATGATGCGTGAGTGGTATTTCCCTTTTATATATATAGATATATTCTAGAGCATCAGTCTATTTCAGCCTATTTTGTTTTTAGGCTTGCTTCCATGTCATCTCTTTCTGCTTCATTTGAAGTTTAGAGCCATAGAGAAGCTGATTAACAGTTCTGGATTATCCATTCTCCCCACCACATCTCCAGACTAATTTTTTAACTTCCCAAAAAATCATCCATAATCAGAGATTGCAGGTCATACCTGGAAAGGCTTAAATCCTTCTCTGTAGTTACTGTTGTAAAACTGAGAATCTATTCCTATTTTTGTAGTACTCATGACATTTGATCATTCTTAATCTCATCCTGATGAGGAAGGGAATATTGGGATTCACCCCACAATTTCATGTTTTCTAAAATCCAGAAAAAGGCCCAAAGGCCTAATGTTAATATTTAAATGGTACAGAAATAAGTGAAGTATAAATGAGGAATCTTGTATCCCTGCTATGTAACAGTCTTCTCAACCGATTCCTTCCCATGCTTTTTATGCAGTAAAGATTATTGATGGCATTGCTGCTGAACTAAGCATTCTTTTCCAAATAGTTTCCTTTATAGTCTTTTGACTTCTATCACTTCTGTTCTACTTATGGACACTCCTGAGGAAAGAGAGATTTCCTTGCCTTTGAGGTAATATTCTCAGATATGACCATTCTCCAAGATACTTGACCCTGCTCTTATTGCATCTCCATAGGCTTCATCCCTCAATTTCTCTGGCCTCAAATGTCCAATTTCCCTTGGTCTTGTTGGAAGTTAAAACCCACCCCTCTCCTAGAAAATTGAAATATCCCAGGAAATATTAAAGGGCAGAATATTTCCCCTAAAAAGAGAAGAAACTCAGAAGCACCTTTGCTAATGGGCCACTACCCTGGCTGAGGCCAGTCTATTTTACATAACAAAGATCTCCAGGTAGAGCTATAGGAATTGCCCAAAGCCCTTTCATTTCATCATCACCCAGCAAGGCTCAAACAAGCCTGGGACTCAGGAGAGCCTACAGAGTTGCCCCTGCATGGTCCCATGGGAGCTGACAACCAATCAGAATACAAGCTCCAATTTGAATCCCAACAGAGGGTAAAAAACAAGGGTCGCTCAGCATCTCAGCCTTCCTTCTTTGGAGCTCCAAGCCATGTGGTCCTGTCCACCATTAAACCATCTTTCCAAACAGCCTCCATGTTTCCNGCTCCAAGCCATGTGGTCCTGTCCACCATTAAACCATCTTTCCAAACAGCCTCCATGTTTCCAGTGTCTTTTTCCCCACTTGGAACTGAACCCAGAAGGATATAATTCTCCCAACAGTCTCTAAAACCAAGGCTAAACACGCTGTTTCTTTTTCTGCATAATACTCTGAGCAGAACACTGAATAGCTTGTACAATGTTGCCTCTTTCTATTGTATTTTATCGCTTATTTTTATTACATTTTGTTTAGCTTGAGAGCTGTTTTCCTATCAAAAGGTGCGGGGGAAGGGAGAGTGGAAATGGAAGAAGAGAAGAAATGTCTTTCCTAAACACTTCAAACTTTTTCATGCTGCCATTCTGTTTGCAATGAATACTTCACCTGGCTTTCAGTTTAACATTAACAACGCAGATTGCAAAACAATGTCAAGTAAATAAAATGGAGCAATGGACTCTCTTATCTGTTTAGTTTTGTGCTGAAACCTCCCCAGTGAGATTGTGATACTTCAGCAGCTATCCTCCCACTCAAACACTGGATGTTTCTTTCACTCTGGAACATGAACTTCCTGAGATACTATTATCTTTTTGGTGTACATTAGATCAACCAACCTGTACAACAAAAACTCTTCCCATGAAAAAGCAGTTCCCCAAATAGTAGGCAAGTTTTGACAAAGAACCCCAAACTCACTTTTCTTCAGTGCTTTCCCACAGTTCTCACGTCTCTCTCTGCTTGCTATTTCTGTTTGTTTGCTCAGGATTCAAGCTCTTCTCACTTTATAAATTAAATTCTGAGAATGAGGTCTTGGCCTGTTTATACTGAGTTATCAAAACCACTTAGTGGTAATCATTAACTGAAAGATATAAACTATATCTAATCCACCCATTGTAAAATACAGTATGACTGTGGGGACAATGGCCTTTCCTTCTTAAATGTACCATTTAAACATAGCTACTCCTAGATCCCACTTTTTTTTGCTGTGTTTGAACTGTTTTCAGGTCATCACATTTATGAAAAAGCAAACTGGGAAATAAGAAATTGTGTCTCTAGACATTCTAGATAACATTGATTATATTATATTATGCAAACATTGCATAGACTTTTGATTGGCTAATATCTGATAGTTGGTCTGGAAGTCCCATGGTATCTTAGCCCTTTTATTCTCCATGACCATGTATGAAATCTCCCATCTGGACTTGGGAGGATCAGAATACAGAATACCAGCTACTTAGTCATGCTGTTCAGCATATGCTGTTCCTATAATTACACAGTTAGTAGATGTTGGATTGTCTTTTGAGCCCCCTCTGCATAATCTGCACCTTGGGTCCTGCCTAGTGTGGTAGACCACAGCTTTTATGGATCTGGTGCTTAATACCAACTAGTACTTGTGCTGTTATTGTCAGTGTTTAAGTCCACCCCTTTCCAACCACTGGTAGGATTTCCCAAGCCAGCTCAGCTATGTGTCAATGATGCATCCCATGCGGGGTCTTGCCTTGCCATGTTTCTTCCTCTGCTTGATTTTCCATGGTTGCTGCTGCCTCAAGCATTCCTTTGGGTGCCATTTTAATGAAAGCTCAGGCTGTTAATTCCACAACTATTGTTACAGTGATTCTGACCTTCCATAATCTTGTTCACGATTAATCATTATAGTCTGAAAAAAGGGTATGTATGATTGCTAAAAGCCAATAAATCAAACTTAAATATCCTATATGAGATGAAAGTATCAATTCATTCATTTATTCATTCATTAAATTTATTTGCTGCCTATCTCACCATGGGGCTACTGCTACTCTAGGACAGATGAAAAATATTGTACATATAAAAATACTATAGATAGTCCCTGATTCATGACTACAATTTCAACTGGAACATTAAGTGATTTGTCTTTGGTTTTACAACTTTGCCATGAATCACCATGATTGTTATATGAATCACAGGGTCATTAAGCAAATTCAGTTTTGGAAGACACCTGAAAAAGTCACAAATGGCGGTCATGTGACTTCAGGACACTGCAATAGTTGGAAACACGTCAGTTGCCAAGTATCTGAGTTTATATAACTTGCCCATAAGGATGCTGTGACAATCTGATCATAAGTCATTTTTTTCAGCACCATTGTAACTTTTAATGGTTGCTAAATGAAGGATTGTAAGTTGAGGACTACCTGTCCTCATTAGTCATTAGCGCATTAGCCATTGACTGGACTAATTTGAAAATAAAGCCATACAAAATGATTATGAATGAAACAAAATATACATAAGCTTGGTTGTAGTACCCAAGACTATCATGATGATGCTTTGATGTGCTTAGGACTACATATCCAGGTAGTCCTTGTTTAGGAACCACAACTGGGACTTGCTACTTGGTCATTAAGAGAAACAGTGACTGTTAGAATGTGCAGAGATGAATAGATTAACACTGGCAATTAAAGAAAAAGAAGAAACTGAATAATATAAGGTATGGGATCTATTTTATCAATGATTGGAAAATAAAGTACAAAGTTAAAATGAAGTAGATGAATATATAGAGAAATAAGATTATTGGAAAATAAAGTACAAAGTTAAAATGAAGTAGATGAATATATAGAGAAATAAGATTATTATAAAGATAAAATATGTAACCGATAACTGCTTAAAAAGAAAATGTGATTACTGTTATATTGGCAAGGAAAGTATGTTAATTATAATTGTTAGCACAATATATATATACCCTGTTGACACTGTTTAAATGAAAGATGGATTTGTTGTAAATACAAAATAAAAAACTTGAGAGAAAGAGAGAGAGAAAGTGACAGTACTGATGATGTTGCTTCAGCTTTACTTTGCTTTTCAAATATGTGCGGGTAATAAATGTAAGACTGGTCTTTAGGTTACTGTTTCATTACCACCATAACTGTGACACTTGCTAAGACAGGTCAGTCAGTCCTCCAGGGTAAACCGGAAAGGAAACATGTCTAGACTTATAGTTTATTGTAAAGCTATGTTAACAGAACCTTGCAATTCTGAGAGTACAAATCTCCTTACTGTTTTTTTTTTTAACAAAAGTTAGATCAATTTAGGGTAGGTCCTTAGTTTCTTTCTCTGGCCATTAAGCAGCTTTTATACGATACCACTTTTGACAGCCATTCCTCCCCTTTTCCCTCAAAGTCATTCCCACATACTAATACAACCTGAAATACAAGGAGAAAAATGTTGAAATAAAAGATCACTCTTATTGTATAAGAGCCAATTTGGTATAGAGGTAAAGGTGTTGGCCTAGGAGTCCTGCCTTAGGCATGAAAGCCAGCTGTGTGACTTTGGTCTTCTCATTCTGTCAGCCTTCCCACTTCACAGGGTTGCTGTTGTGGGGAAAATAGGAGGCAAGTATTAAGTGAGCTTGCTGGCCTTGATCTCAACTTTCATTTAGCTAAAAAAAATGGGCAGTCAACTGGACCTATAATAATCCTCTGACAAAACAAACAAAAGAGAACTTAGCACTGGAGTTGCCAAGTTCCTTGTAAGAAGCAATAACTTCTTTTTTCAATGAAAGGGGTATAATTATTGCTATTACAACAGATTAAGAAATTCCCCAGGTGTGCCTTAAGAGAAGCAAGAAGTTAAACCAGTTATCCCCTGAACCTAACAGTTTGTATGAACTGGTGCCAGGTTTCTAGACATCATTTTTAAAAAGTCTGAAAGGTACAGCTAGCATTTGCTCCCACACACAAATGCTAATTTCTTATTTGCAGGGAAACAGCAGTCTTGCTCAGTAATTTGCATTTTTTAAATATTCTCATTATCTTTCATTCTTCTAGTTAAAAAAAAAGTGCCACACTTATCCAGAAATGCTATGTATGTATGAATTCATCCATATGTAGCTTGGCTGTTCTCAGGCAACAATCTAATCTTTGTGCAACATCTTCAGATACTGCTTCCTTGACGAATAGTGACAAGGAAGTACAGGACTAAAAAAGAAAAATGTGATATGGATTACATTTTCTCACAATACTCAAATGTCTAGTCTTTAGAAGCTATAGATTTTGCAATAACTCCTTTAGGACTTTTTCTCATTTTCAAACATCCCAGCTGTCCTCCCCAAATTTGTTCTTTTAATGCCAAAGCTATGAGATGAGAAATTATTGGGATACAATGAGATATTTCACAGGGAATGTCCTATTGCTGATTGCAAGAGAAGCCAAATAAAAAGTTGTAATATAGCAACGTCTCTTCATACAGTGGATTCTGTCTCTCAAATTTTGCATTTCAAGAAGTCTTTCAATGTGCTACCAAAAAGACTTCTGCTCTCTTATTGCTTGGCTGGTTTAATTTGTGCCTGGGAGTTCTGCAGCAAGACCAGTGTGTCGCGCTTCTCAATGCGCCGCAAATGTTTCTTTTTTGCATGCTTCAGTTTTAAGGGATTTCGAATCTAAAAAAAAAAAAAGGAGAAATNCTTCAGTTTTAAGGGATTTCGAATCTAAAAAAAAAAAAAGGAGAAATATGGTCTCATCTCATGCTCATGTAAAACTTCAAAACTTTCTGAATAACAATCAACCAAACTAGAGGCTTCCAGAATGTTATTGCTATTAGTTTACAAAATTCCCACAATAGAACCAAATACAGATTTTCCATAGAAAACACATTTTTTCCACAGAAAGTAATGAATATTAAATCTTATACTAGGTACTTAAATCTAAAGAAAGCAACAGATTAAACTCTACACACGCAAAAGGAAGACAAAGAAAATGTAGAAGTAGGATTGGCACATGCCTGCACCATCACAAACAAGCTCCATCATTTTGTCATCTGGCAACAGATTCTCCATTTGTCAACAGTAAATGGAACAAGAAAGGGAGCCCATCATTTTCACACTTTTTCTTTTCCTGAAGTATTCTGTACCCCCAAACAGCTACTATAAGGCCTTGTAAATTAAAAAAAAAAACATATTTCTTCTTTCTTCACTTTTAACTTTTTATGCAGAAAGCAGAGAAAAATCATTTAAATATATATGACTTAATAAAAACTAAAATATTTACAATCACATTCATATGGTATCAACCTGCTTATGACAACCTGCCTATGGGGTTGAGGGGGCAATGCATTAACCCCCGGTTGTATCTTTTTTATTGTATTTTTCAGGATGTGATTTTTTTCAAGAGGGGACACCTGTCAGCTTTGGAAGCCATTTTGAGACTAAATGCTCCCATGCTGCCACATTTTGAGCCTGGGGAAATGGGAATTTCTTGGAGTATATGTAGTGAAACATAACATTCTTTTTCTAATTCAAGGTCATGTTATTTTGCACATAAGTGAGGGGAAGTCTTAAGTTCGGACGGAAGGTGATTGGGGCATGTGATGTGATGTGATGATGGATGCAGGGGATGGATTTGTAGTTTTTACTTATTGCAAGGAAGCCAGGAACTTTCAGATTCGGGATTCCCCAGTTGTGCCAGTTACTATCTTAATAAAAGGAACTTTTGAGAAGATGTCTGTCTCAGAGCTATTGGTTGGAGTGGAGGTTTGTTGGAACACTGAACTTGTATTGCTATATGATTTCCCATCTTTGTATGCCTCTGACTTTTTCTATGCTGCAAAGTTCATAGTTATGATCTCCTAATAGTATGGAACTCTGAATAATCTTGGTAGTAAAGTATTAACAAAGAAACATAGCTATCAGCTTGGACTCTGGAACTAGCTTCCACTTGGACTAGAGCCAGATAATTGAAAGAAAAGGTCAGGTGAACTCCAGTGACACACTATCATTACCAATTCAATACAAGAAGCACATGTTCTCTATAATGCAGGTGTCTCCAACCTTGGCAACTTTAAGCCTTGTGGACTTCAACTCCCAGAATAAGTCCACAAGTCTTAAGGTTACCAAGGTTGGAGACACCTGCTATAATGGATCTTATCAAATGCTTTGAAGCCCCCTTATTCATGGCTTGATCCCTAGCATGCATCTCTCATGTTGGCTCTTTCTCAAAAGGAATCTCTGTGGCAGAAATGTAGGAACTTGGTTCAAGCACATTTACATGTAAAGCTAGCAAGTCATGCTTTCCACTTGAACTCAGGCTAGGGACAAACCTATCCCCAGGATCCTATTCACCTTCCTAATACTTCAGGCTGGGAGGGAGAAAGGCAAAGGCCTCAATCATGGCTGCCAAAAATCAGCAGCACATCAATATCTTGACCCCAAATCAGAAAATCTATTTATATCTTGTTTAAAAATCTGTGCTGACCAATTGGCCCCCATCTTCACCCGAATCTTCAATAGATCATTAGAGATGTGCTATGTTCCTTCCTGTCGCTTCTGCTTCAAACGCTCTACCTAGCATCCCAGTGCCAAAAGAGCCCTCCATCAAGGAACGAATGACTACAGAGGCAGTTGCTTCTACATCTGTAGTTATGAAAATCTTTGAAAAGGCTTGTGCTGTCCCACCTGAAAACCACCACGGATCCGCTGTAGATCCCATGCAATTTGTATACCAAACAAATAGATGAACAGATGATGCTGTTAATCATGGCCTCTGCATTACATCCTACAATACATTGAATCTTCCAATACTTACCGCAAGGGGTCCTCTTTGTAGACTTCCAGTTCAGCATTCAATACCATAATTCCAGATGCTCTTTTAAGTAAATTAAACCAACTAGTGGTACCCTGAAACACACTTGTAAGTGGATCGATAAGCTTCCTAACAGAAAGGAAGCAGCAGGTGAAGCTGGGCAGAATCAACATCAGATACCTGTACAATCAGCACAGGGGGTCCCCAAGGCTGTGTGTTTTCTCACTTCTCTTTTCCCTATACACCAATGACTGCATCTCAAATGATCCATCTGTTAAATAACTGAATTTGCCTGATTGATACAACGGTGATTGGTCTCATTCATATTCAAGAGACACGGACGAATCCCCATAAATATATAAATATTAACAGGAGGTTATACAACTATGCCTCGTGGTGTAAGCAGAACAATCTGGAACTGAACAGACTCAAACCGTAGAAATGGGTGGTAGACTTTAGAAAGACCCTTCCATACTACCAACTCTTACAATACTAGACAACACCATATCAACAGTAGAGACCTTCAAAATTTCTAGGTCTTCACTATATTACATAACCTAAAATGGGATACCTAACATCAAAAACGTCCATCAAAAAGCACACAAAGAATGTTCTTTTCTGTGTCAATTCAGAAAGCTCAAAATGCCCAAGGAGCCTGCTGGATGCCAGTTCTTCAGAGGAATCATTGAGTCTGTCATCTGCACCTCTATAACTGTCTGGTTTGGTTCTGCACCCAACAGGACAGACCCAGACTTCAGAGAAGTAAATTAGGACTGCAGAAAAAACAATTACTACCAACCTGCCTTCAATCAAGGACCTGTATACTGCACGAGTCAAAAAGAGGGCTGTGAAAATATTTGCAGACCCTTCACATCCCGGACATTAACTGTTTCAACTCCTTCCCTCAAAATGATGCTATAGAGCATTGCACACAGACCATCTAGGCACCAAAACAGTTTTCCCCCGAAAGCCATCACTCTGCTAAAGAAATAATTCCCTCAACCCTGCTCAACTGTTACAAAGTCTGCACTCCTTATCACCTATCCCATCCCACTTGTGACTGTATGACTATAACTTTGTCGCTTGTATACTTACAATATATATTGACTATTTCCTGGTATGATTGATTGCTTATTGTACCCTATGACTATCGTATGATTCTCGACTTCTGACGAATGTATCTTTTCTTTTATGTATACTGAGAGTATTTACACCAAGACAAATTCCTTGTGTGTCCAATAAAATGTTCTATTACATTCAACTATTGTATAATTTTACTTGTTTTGGATTGACAGCACCTTTGTACTGAGGCCTTTGTGTTCTCCTTCCACAAGAAAAATTAAATGCAGTTCCATTTCACCAAAGGATTCCCATTTGAGGCAACAGAGTGATATTAAATTTGTGTAATTTCTGGATCAATAATTCAGCCTCCAATTCTCAAAATGATCTTTAATGGCAATGAAAAATCATAACTTATTATATGTTGCTGTTGACCCAAATCTATTATAATGTACTACCAAGTTAAGTAAAACATTAATTATTAAACACAATCCACTCTTTTTCAACCAAGGAAGGATATTTTCTTTCTAAATGAAAATAACTTGATCCAAAACTCACCACTTGCACAACCTCCGCTTTCATCTCATTTTGTAGCCTTCTTTTTAAGTTATCCCTCCTTCGTTGTTTTTTCTCCTGAAAGGAAAAGGCTTTTATGCATGCTGTCTTATATGTCACAGCCCAGCAAAAAAATTTGACCAAATAATTCCATAAATACACAAGAGTGCAAATACTGACAGGAAAAAGCACGTGCAAACAGCTTTATGAACAAAAAAACTGACTTTATTAATAATTCTCAAAAATAAGTAGCAAAGTATGTAACACAGAAGAACACTTTATTGAGTTGTTTATCACTTTAAAAGTTTTCGCTCATCAAACTTTTCCAGACTTGTAAGCTGAAATAAAAGTTCCCATTTTATGAGGTCCTCAGAAAATGTTTTAAGCAGAACATGATGTGACTATAGAATCTATGAGTTGAGACCTTCACTAAAATGAACAGAATATCTGTGGGATTTACCTAAGATAAAAGCAGTTCAAACCAGCAACAATTTTTGAATAAAGCATTTGTAAATTGGCTCTAATTATTTTATTTGAATTGACTGAATTGGGAGAGGGATGTTTTTTCACACTGGTACAAAGCAGCAACATTTGAGTAGCAGCAATATCAAATACTAAAATTGTGGCATGACATCTAATGCAAGTGCTGTCATTTGTCTATCTTTTCCCCATGGGTGGCCATGTTGTATATTATGTCATTTTTTGTTTATGACCTAAATAAAAAAAGCATCAAGCTCTGGATCTTCACTCAATCTTTCTTAATATATAAGTAGGATCCTCACAAAGCTCTATTAAAGGCTAGGTCCCACTGGCCGACAGACGCAAAATGTATGCATAAAGGACACAGC